>VDFB02368797.1:108801-141779 GCA_007258455.2 Sequoia sempervirens | reverse complement strand
AAAGAAAATGTAACTACAATGCATGAAAGTAAAATTGGGTCCCGACAACTAGGCCTGATTAGGTACCCGAATACAACCAAATCTCTGTAAAGTGGAGAAATAGAGAAAACCTCATGGGAAAAATTCTACTCCAAAAGAGAGAAAAGAAAGGAATGAAATGCACTAATGAAAGAAGGATAGGAGGTGGATTACATGATACCCCCCATAGACAACTTCTATCATATAATTACATATACAATGGTCTCCATATGAGAGATAGAAAGAGAGAAGAAGGCCCCCCCACAATAAAGAAACTCATGTCACAATGGTAGATGCTTGATGTAGAATCCAAAAGGAGATCCTGAAGCGGCAAATGATATTCCTCCCCTTGGGAAGAAACAGATCCAAAGGATGATGTCGAAGAAACCTTGTGAAGAGTGATGAACCAATTTTTCTCAAGATGTGTGCCATGATAGGATGCTGAAGAATCTCGCTGTCTGAATTGAAAAAAATGATGTCAAATCCAAACGGATGTGGAGAATCCTGAAATGCAACCTCTGAATGCACTGATAATGGTGGGCGTACAATGATAACCTGACTGTCAAGGTAGAGGAGATGAATGTCCTCAAAATAATCCTCTAAATCTGCAATATAGGACTCAACAAACAAGAAAGATGTCTGCAAGATAAGAGTCCAGAGTAGCTATGTCTGGAAGGTGAATGATGCCCTGCTGCACTGAATCAGGAACAATAGGAGATGTTGATGAAGTCTTAGTTTGAAGAGTAGGAACTGGGAGACAAGCCTCTGATCCATCAGAATATGTAAGGGTGTTTAAATACTCAAGTTCCTCTAAAGTATCCTGATCAAAAGGTGTATTATCTCTCCAATAAAGGGGTAAGAGACAATCTAAAGCAGAATCCTCTGGGAATGGAGAGAGATTTGGGTCTCCATAGATCTCCCAAAGACGTGTCCAAAGTGGGTGAGGACAATCAATGTCCGATATAGCCAACACAGTGTCATGATCAACACTAGACAATATAAGTCCTACTATGTGATCTCAAATGATATCCCATGCTAATTTTCCCTCTGAAGTGGCTGGTTTAGGTATGAGATCATACAAATAAGGCAAAATATTAAGCCACCTACAATGTGTAAGTATACCCTTTGCCCATGACTCATAATTACCCCGTTCTAGAAGAACAACTGAAGGGTGAGTAGAAAAACCCATGATAACTCTTCAAATGAAAACAAATGAGAAATATGACCTTACTGCATTTAGATCAAATTAATATAACCCATCCCACGCAAACAGAACCCATGTAGGTGCCAGAATGTCCAAGTAATTGAGCAAAGTGTAAAAACACACAAAGCTGAATAAAATTTACCTAGTAAATTTTTTGATAAAATAGACTACATATCTGGAAATATCACTACAACACCTTTCCAACGCCTATTCGTTTGCGCAAAACGGAGTTCGGACGCAAAAGATTCGCCCCCAGGAGTGAAAAACACAAGTTTTGACTTTGACTAGCAAAAAAGACTACAAAACAGAAAAATCAGAAAAAATAACTAGCATGACTGGAACACCGCTGGAACCAGCTTTCCGGCGATATCTCGTTTTCACAAAATGGAGATCGTATGCAAAAAATACGCTTGATTTCGTGCAAGCAGCTCCAAATTGTCCAATAGACCCTCTTGGCCCTCAGGGGCTAAAAAAATAGGGCACCTGGTTGCATGCAGGACCAGGGGCAGGCGGTCTGGCTCCTGTGGTGGAGCCCCTGGTCACGCACGTGACCTACGGCTGAATGTATGGGCAGGCGCTAGGGCTAAGTGTAGCCCTCGGTTCTTTATATGGCTAGGGCTTTGCCTTCAAAGCCCGCGGGCGCTGGAACATAGGGCGGCAGTGGCTAAGCGCAGGCTCCCAGTCACCTATATGACCACGGCCTTCTGCTCCAAAGCCCACGGGGGCTATAGACAGTGGGAGCAGCGGTGTGGCGGATACGGCTGGCAGCGGTGTGGATGGGGTGGCTGTTGGGTGGCGGACCCCTAACCAATAGTGAGCGCAAAAAACAATGTAAAAAACCTTTGTTTTTTTAATTTTTTGATTTTTTTTTGAAATTTTTTGCATCGATCTGCGTGCCCTGGGGTCTGTACGGCCCTGGGGAATTTTTTTTTTGCCTTCTAAGCCAACTACACCGAAACTGGGTGAATTATATATCAAAAACTTGGAAACGACCTCCTGAGCGCAACCGTGAGGTCGGTTTGGGCTCAAAATGCACCAGATAAAAAAAGTATGCCCTGGATCAAAAAAAGGAAAACCCCAAACCCTCGAAGCTCCAAAATCTTCAAAACAAGAACAGGCTACAACAGGTCTGCTCTGATACCATGTAGAAGTTGTGAAAACCAACTTCAGAGCCCAAGAACACCTGCATGCAAGAGATACTTGTCACAAGGAAGAGAATGGTGAAAAAAGCAAGAGAGGGTTTTGAAACTCTGAAATATGAAAAATGTATTAATCAGAGAGCAAGATAAAATACAATTATCAATCCTTATAAAAGGAGATTTTGCAACCCTAAAGAAACCCTAATAGGTAGACATTTAATAATTAATATAATTATTAAATGTCACAATATGCAACTAAAGGAAATCTTAAGAGTAGAATAAAGGTGACTTAATTAATATAATTAAGTGAAAACCTTTACTCTAACATATCACTCCACATTATCAACATTGTATTCAACTTCTTGTACAGTGCATACAGAATCTATTCAATACACCTTTGCATAGTCACTTGTAATCTTTCTCTAATCACATAGAACTTGTGTAGAGAAGAGATCACACTTGAAAGATCATTGTCACTCAATAACAACATTCAAAACTTTCTTTCTCTATGTTTTTGGATAGAACAAAAAAACTGTTAAGGTAAACTTCAATGCACTATAGTCATCTCATACAAACCCTTTTTCTTTGAGTCACATTCCATAGTGAAAGGAATAAACTCAATTAATAAAGCAATTCAAGTTTCCTCCAGTTGTCTTCATTCACTTTTTCACAATATTTCCACTGACATTTTTATGTTAAAGGAGAATCAAATCACTGCATTTTTTCTTCATTACATAAAAAAAAAACTCTCAAGTTCAACTACCCTCCAAAATGCATTGTCTTTGATTATTTCTTCCATCATCATTCATGCAGTTACAAAATTGAATTAACCAACACAAAAGCATAAACACCAAAAGACTTTTCAAAGGTTGAACATCAAAAAGTAATTGTTGGTAACTTTAAACGCTAGCCCTTGATTTCTTAGAACCCGCCTTCTACATTTTACACCATAACCATTGATTACAACTCAAACCAAAATGTTTGAAGGCTTTACTTGTCGAGCAGTTTTCTTGATTGGAGGAGCTAGTTAAGCATGAGAATTAGACCCTTTTAAGTTTCCACTTAAGATTCAGTTGACCTGCTATAACAATTCATTGACCAAAAATAAACTTGCTTAAAAGTCTTTTAATTAGGGTCTTAAGGCAAACAAGTTATTCAAAGATAAACCCTAAACCCTTCCAAACCCTTAATAGTTTGTACATTTGTGATTGATTTGAGATCTCTACTAGTATCCATGTGATCCAAATGCAAGGCATGATGGCTACGGATACTCCAACTTAGCTTTCATAAATTTATATAAGCTTGCATATCCTTTACATCAATTCTACACAATATCTCCAATTGAATAAAGATACCCTTGTAACCTTTTATAACATGATGTGAAAACTTAGCAACATAAAAAAGAAGAGGTAGAAACATGAGATCAATAAGCACTCTTTTTCAAATACCAAGCAATGCACTTTTGCTTGCATCAACATACTCATTGTCACTTTGTCTTTGCACCAACAACTTTCATCAACATGAACTGCGCCAAGTGGACCTTTGGATGACATCAAGTGAACCTTTGGATGCAACCTGTGTCTTGTCTCCATGACATCAATGATAAACACATGATCAACCTTTTTGACATCAACAACAAACACATCAACATTAATATATCCCTCAATCCCTCTAGTAGTGGTGATTTTGACATGTTATATGAAGCCCTTGAGGATTTTATCTCACCAAGATCATCCACCAAGGCTTGTAATACTGAAATACAACACATAGTAGTCAATGAAATCTTTACCAATCCCATGCCAAATCATAATATCTCTTTTGTAAAAGTTGACAATGCCAGGAATGATGCGATGAATGTTGACATGGCTAATGATAACATGAATGATAATGGATATGATAATCTAGCCACTTTCATTGATGTTCAACCTCGTAAGGGCCAAAACGACTTGGCTATGAACATTGCACTCAATGGTCCTCTTTACATCAGTGAAAGAATCAATGACAAGCCTACTAATGGGATATTAATTGATCCCGTGTGTGTAGAGAATATGATCACCGAGTAATTCCTACTTGTGCATGAACTTTATCAAGATTCTTACGAACAAATGAAAGCATGGATCAAAACACATAATGGTTTTACTTTCCCTATGATAGGTTTGATCACTCTTCCTTTAAAATATGTACCTAAACAATTAAATGTCTCATTCTCCATCATCCCATTGTCAGACCAATTCCATGTGAAGTTTGGTTACCCATGGCTACGCTCCATGTATTTTATCCTGTCGGTAGTGCATAAATGCTTAAAGTTTCCATTTGGCAATGACATCTTTACTGTGCATCATAGTGGCTTTAATCCTGTGTCTTGCTATGGGAATTTCTCATTGGATTTCTTTTGGCCTAAACCAATGGAACATCTTAAGCCTTGTGAGGACTTCTTTTTCAAATATTATCAAAAGTTTGAAAGGAAAAGCACATAGCAGAATTATCCCTTAGTAACATGCCTCAACCCATGATTGAGCCTCCTATCATTGATGAAGCCATGATTTAACCAGAAGCCCTTCCAAGTAACCAAGACCAATCCATGGAAAATCCTTCACCTATTTCCTATAAAAGACCAAGAGATAACCATATAAGTCTCATTGTGCCTCCTAAGATCAAACAAGTTTATAAAGCTAAAGAGAAAGTGGTTGAACAACCTTCCATGGTTCCTTCCATTCCTCCTCTGCGGGAAGAAAATAAGCCAATGGTTGATAAACTTGATCCTACACAATCACAACTTGAAAATCATCCAAGAAGCAATAAAACTGCTAAAGAGCGTAGGTATAAATGTCGTGTTATTACTTGTAAGTTAAAATAAGAGAATAAAATAAAAAATCAAGATAAAATGTTAACTCAAACAAAGCATGATGATTCTCCACCTTCACCACAACAAACACATGAAACTTCAATGGATATCATCATCAGGCCTCCAGTTGTGATTAACTTGGATGATGACGATGATGATGAGATTGCTAAGATTGATGAGGAAGTGCATAATGAGCTAAATTTATTGTTTTCTTTGTTACACCCCAAGCGATCTTACCTTGTATGGTTAAATTGCTTGGATATATGAATGAGTTTATGAATATTTATATGAATGTATTTTATGAATCTTTATATGAATGTGTTTAATGAATCTTGAATAGAAATATGATGAATGAATGATTTGATGAAATTTGATATTTTATAATGATTCTAACTATGAAATGTATGATGCAAATGATTATGTTGTGATTGGATCTAACTATTGTTATGATGTGCTAAGTTGAGTGTAGGAACAGGTTCAAACCTCTAGAAGAGAGGGGAAGTATCACTAAAGAGAATAACTTGGTTTGGTAACCCTTAATGAGCCTAACTAAGCACTCATACACTCACACCTTAGTTGGTCTATGTCAAGTCAAGTTAGTTTTAGGAAAAGGTAAGTAATCTTTTGTTTAGATGTGGATGTTGTGTTGATCTTGTCCTATGAATGTTTTGATTAAAGAATGTGAATAAGTCCTAACATCGAGTTAAAGTCCTTCCTTGTGTGTTTATGGTTATATTGACGAGATATATGTATATATGTGTGTGTCTACGGTAGAATCATGCATGTGAGTGAATATGTACATGAGTATGCATAGGTAGTCATACCTACACATGCTCATGGACAGATTACCCATATACATGGGAATATCAATTAGGCAAAGGTGACATATATATATATATATACACTTCATGTATATATGTCGATCGATGGTTATGAGTATGAGTGTTTTTATAGAGATAATGAAATGGTATTATGTATATATATAGTATATATATTAATATATTTCAAAGGGAATATATATATAATCATTTGATATATTCTTGAAGCGCAATATATAGCGCTAGTATTAATAATGATGAACCACTTAAATGAAATGTAATGCATAAATGTGGCACAACCTTAGCAAGTGCAATTTAAATAATAGACCAAGTCAACAAAGATAAGAGGCACGTAGGAATAAAAGACTATTGTGTAAACTTTGCAACAAAGAGTAAATGCAAATTTAAACACATGTAGAAGAAGTAAAAAATTGTGCTATACTCATGGGTACCAACTTATGAAATGTGGTGCCAAAATGGAGGAGAATGCAATGCATAAGAATTATGTGAGTTGTGCATAAGCTTGATAAAGCAATTGTTTAAACCTTGAGACTCAGTCAAGAGTAAACTTGGAAGAAGCATGAGAAGGAATTCGATTAAGGAAAATTGTTGTTGAGCTTGATTTTCATTTGCTTCGGTAAAAGTGTCTTGCTATCCCTTATAACAAGTCGACTCAACCATTTGAATGGTGAGAACTCAACATATGTGTTGCAAACTTGTAAGTTAGTTTGGCGAGTCGTTGTATGAGGATAGAAAGGTGGAATAAATATTAACTTGTTTGTAGCCTTTGGTTGCTTACAATTTAGTATAAATAGAGGTTCTCATTCTACCAATTGTTGCACTTATCAATTTGATTATCTTGTTGTTATTATACAGTGATTTTATAAGTTAGTGAGTTGAGAGCTTGTGAGTTTGAGAGTAATTTTTGTATTTCATATTTGTGATTGTTGAGAGAATCAATGAGAAGTTAGAAGAGGGAAATTAAGTTGATCTTGAAGGAAGTATCAAGCGAGCTTGAGGAATAGAGATAGGAGGGGAGTTAAATCAATTAGAGCATTATACAAGCATGCTAGTTTCTATACCTTTGTCTTTTATGTTGAAAAGGTTAAATAATTTTGTTTACTATGTTGGAAAATAATGCTTTTGAATATGTCGTGATGCTTGTACATGATTGCATGTTTCTTGGTAGTTAATTATGTTGTAGAACCTATCTTATTGGTTTATATTTGTATGTACCCTAAATATGGGAGTTTGTATGAATGCAATGTATTTATACTATATGCAGTTGTCATCACTATATGTAGGATGTCTATAATAGACATATGTAGCCTAAAGTAAGTTGCTAGAATCACTTTGGTAGTAAAGTCATTTTTTTTATAATTTGTCAAGTGGGTTATTCTTGGGGTTTGTTTGATCCATGGGAAAGGGGGTAACCTAGATATAGAGTATGAATGGTCATAAAACCAATTTGAGCTAGGAAGGTTGGTGAAATAGATGACTTTCGCTTGAAATACTGGGTGATGAATTCCTTGAAAAAGTAGTGTAAGTAGCCATTGTTTACACTGTTAGTTTACTATGATATGGGTTTACATACTAGGCAAGGGATAATCATACATGTAGGTTGTAGCCAATGTATGTCAGTTCTAGATATGCAGGACACAACACCATGCTCATAAAAGGCTAAGGTTATGAGGTTACCAAACCAATCTCTTCGTTGAAGGGTAGGGCCATCTTACCAGTTTGGTAGATGTGCAGGGGACCACAATAAGTCCATGGTTGGTGGAAAAGTGCTTGAGTGATGCTTCTCCTCACACAGTTGGCGGCCAAGATTTGAGGAGGATATTTTGTACCATTTGTATTTTCTATATTCACTAAACTTGTTAAAGCTATGTATGTAAACTTGTATCCATCTCTATGGGAATTGTAAATATGAAATGTCATATGGAAATTATGTATCATCAAAAATTTTATTAATGAAAGGAATTCTTTTGTATGCAATGAGAAAGTTTGAAATATGTTTCAAATATGCATTTATTAAATTAAAAGGAAAATAATTTTTTTATTTCTCTTAAAGGTTAGATGCATAAACTATTCACTTGTGGGTAAAACATAGGAAAATTATTATGTAGAACAATGGGCATGTTACATTCCTCCTCCATGAGCTTAGATGATAACAATCGTGATGATCCTCCTAACAAGAGTGAATCACCATGTTTTGAACTTGGCGATGCTCCTAGTACATCACTTTTCGTTGTCCCTTTGGCTAGTTATGCGCCTTCCGCATATGATGAACAAAATTGGAATGTGGATGACCTGTTATAGGTTGACTTGCATGTGTCATACTAGTCTTTTCTTTGTCTTCCTTTCATGTTCTTTGTGATTGCATGTGCATAATGTGATCCCTCATACAATGTTGCCTGGTGTGTCTTTATATGTTTGTGAGCCTAATTTGGATGACCTTTGTCACTCTGTTGGTGCAAGGATACAAAGGACACAATTATGTCATGACATTATTCTATTTGTATCTGCATTCTTCTATCTGTCGTAACCGTTTGCCTTTATATTTTGTCTTGTGTTTCCCTTTTGGGGATGACGTAAGACATTGAGACATTTAGCTATCTTCCATGTTGACCCAAAATATTTTATTTATTTTCACTCTCTATGTGTCATTTTTTCTTTGTTCTCATTGTTCCATGAGTCATTTGGGGAATGATGATGATTCCAAGCTCGATTATATCATTGTAGCAAAGACATAATGCTGACCCCGGATCCTGTTATCTTATGGGGGGAACCTTCCTTTCATGATGTAGCTCTATTTTGGAAACATGTGTTTTACATAGGGATTTTTGAATAAAGCTCTCATGTATTTGAATTTATTGTATTTTACTTTAAATTAATTGCTCACAACATGGTGTTTAGCAATTTATTTAAAGAAGGGGCATACGCATCCCCACTCATTGTTTAATTCAAAGTGTGGTATTCTTACTTTATGTGATGTGTCTTTTCGGTGGTGACATTGGGTTTGATGTCCTTCAAGAACATGACCTTTCTTGGAATATGACATTCCTCTTAGTGGTGATGCTATGACTTGCATTCCTAAGTTGCAAATCTTTTATCCTCGACTAGTCCTCTCTTGGTGACCTTAAGAATGATGTTCCCTAAGGTGAGAAATTTCATGAACTAAGAAAAACCCCTTTGAATATACTATCCTATTACATTTAAATCTTTGTCACAGCCACCAAGCATAACACAACTTGCTTGCCAATGGATCCTTTTTGTTCTTCATGAGTTTCTAGCATAATGCAACTTGCTAGCATTGTGACCTTTTTTGTGGTGTCTTATCAAAGTTATCAAGAGGTATAAATTTTAGCATGGTTGACATATGGGAGCCTATAGACTTGGCATGAATTTCCCATCAACCACCTTTTTGGGATTCACCATGTGGACAGTGGATTCACTAGCCCATGTGAGTATATTTTGTTTGCATAGTGGACAACGAGTTTCCACTTGTGAACATTTTTTGGACAAACAACTAAGGCTTGATCCATACCTACTGGGAAAACAGTCGAAGGTTGATCCACTCTTTTCTTTTTCCTTTTTTGCATTAATTTTGGCATTGCATTACTGTGCATCTTGTGTTGTTGTAAGCATGTGTCCCTTTGTGCTTATGTTGGTTTGCCATGGGATATTGATCCTTGGGGCTTGATCATCCTCCTTGATCTTTGTCATAGTATCCCATCAACATTTGTGCACTTGGACCTCTCTTGACTTATTTGTCTACTTTAGTGTGAGTCTGAGCGCAATTTTATACTCTCACTAAAGTGGGGGCTAAATGTAGTGGCAAAAAATGTACTCCTTTACATTTTCTCACTATGTTTGCATCCCCTTAATTATTTAGACTCAATTAAGGCTCCAATTGACCCAATTATGCATTCAAAAGCCTAATTAATCCTATTTTTTGAAAGGGGAACCTGCATTAAACAATTGCAAACATTAATTAAATTGCCTTAGAAATTGAGTGTCCTAGATTTAGGCCATAGGACCCATTCACCCGAATGTGTCCTCCTTAAGTTGAGGATCTCAATTTTTAATATGTTTTTGGAAGCATTTTTATGATTCAAATTCAAATTGCAATTTTCGGCCTTTGATGTCTAATTATTGAGAAATCAAAAAATTACCTATAAATAAAAGGTATTTTTAACATTTCAAATCCTAAAACTTTAATGAGAGAATTCCTATAGTAAATATTATTGTCAAGAACATTCAAGAGTAGATTTATCAGTCTTCTACATCAGGATTCAAGATCTTGAGCATCATGTCAAAGTAATTTACATCTATGCATGTTTTTGGAGCTAACATTGTGATGCAGGTTTCAAGCATTCAAGCATCGAGATCAACATCCAATCAAAACATTTCATGCAAGATCAATATCTTAGAGAGATGTGTTAGACTTCAGTCCTCTAAGGATCTCCATTCAAGGGTTTTGTGAGTTGCAACATAGCATTGTTCATTCATCATTCCTTACATTCTATTATTCTTTTATTTCAAGGTTTAATTACTAAGCTAGGGTTTGACCAAGGAAAACCCTTATCCACCAAAAAAAAATAGTTTTTCTCTTTTGTATGTGAAAATCTTAGGTTGAAGAAGGATTGAAATTGAAGATCCCAAAAGTGCAAAATTGCAAAAGTTGTCAAAGTTGTCAATTCTCTCAGAAACTCAAATCTCGAATTCATTTTCAAATTTTTATTAGTGAAACTTGTGGGAAAAGACATCTCAAATCTATCTCTAGAGGATCTCAAAAATCGAGGAAAAAAGTTTGTAGAATGAATCATTCACCATTTTTTTATGCTCAACAACCACTTTTGGTGACGTGTACACAGTGTCTTACCTTCTCAAATCTGCTAAAATTTTATTGTTTCTATTAGAGTTATGCTTCATCTACATGATTCCAACCTTACATTGCATAATTGAGTTCATTTACTATTTTTACTTTATCTCCCAAAATTGTTGTTCACGTAGATTTTACCATGTCCTCTATAATAAGGAAATTTGCAAGATCTCCAATAGGGTTGAGTCACCTAGGGTTGAAATTCAATACTACCTTTAGGGATCTCATTTCATAGTGAAATTAGTAGAAAGATAGGCCCACACACCATTTCCCACTCCATCTTGGTTAAACCCTATTTTCCTTTGTCTCATTTTGGTGAACCTATTTTTCTATGTTTCAACATTATATGTAATCAATTCCTAAGGGTAAATGGATGAACATGAAGAACCATAAAAAACACAAAAAATATAACTCTTGCAAGTTCAATAAATGAAAGAAATTAAAAATAATATTATGTGATGGTCAATTCTTACTTTTATTTTTATAGCATCTAATTAATGATTCACTAAAACTACATCCAAATATTATAGCACTACTTAATAATAAAGAGAGCTGGGACTAAAAATTGATAAGATACTAGATCAAATTATGCACAAATAGGACAATCAAGATGCATAGATAAGGAAATTTTATAATGATAGTGGAAATTAAATATTAGTGAATAAGAAGATATGGATGCACCTATGGATTTGGGTTATCTAATGAGAAAATAAGATGTTGATATTTATTATACAATTTGGGAGATCTAAGAGGTCAAGGCCACCCAAGACCTTACACCCCATTTGATAGCCTTAACCTCTCATAATAATCACAATGGTAGCACTAACTAGAGGGGGTGATCTTGACTAGAGAGATGGTGGAACCTTGATTTTTTCAAAAAGTATCTTAATAGAGGTTCCAATCTTCTAAAAAATGTACACGTATCATAAAGGAGAACACATGTTACTTGACGTAAATATAAATAATGTAGGTCAAAAAAGAAATATTTTCACATGGTAAATGACAAGATATGGTTCGAAAAATTGATAAGCAATTTTGGTAATAAGATTTAGCAGTGTCCCAAAATATTTTACTTATTTACCTACAAAGGAAGTATCAAATCGAATAATAGACTTTATAATAGTGAACCATGGAAAAATAAAATTCAATAAATGGACCACTTTCATTTGTTAAGACATAAATTTATGATTATATATGAACCTTTTACACTAATATGGACTTGTGGTAGAAAACTCAACCTTACAAAATGTTGTTTTGGGCCTCAAATAAAAAAGTGGTGTCCTAGTTGACAACCTTAACCCTATCTAATAGGTAGGGAAGCAACCTTAGCCTCATGGTGCAACCTAGACCACTATCATAAAATTTCATAATTTTTTTAAAGGAGATTAATTTAATTATTATAATCACTTATTCTAGAACTAGATATTATATTAAATCTTCACCAATTTTTGTACATTCTATTTGTAAGATAAAAATGTATAGGAACCCTAAAAAAAATGGTTAGAGGGTTTTTTGCCTTAGTTAGCCCCCTCGAGGGATTTCAATCTTAGCCCACATCAAAGTAAATATATAAAATTAATTTATTAAATAATATATGTAATAAAATAACTCAAAATCAAAGCATAAAAATAAAACCTATGTGATGATGATAATGGTTAGTGGAAACAATGCAAACCAAAAGGATGAGGAGAAATAGTATGGACACAAGGTGGAAATTAAAAAGTATCTAATGTGGATTCAAAGAGGAAAGAAATACAAAGGGGAAGAAATAATTATAAAGCAAAGGATGAGGGTTTGATGGGAGCACACAAAGGTAAGACACACGACAATGGAAAAAGAAAAAAAAAGGAAAAATTGAAAGATGAGGATTAAATGACAATGAAAAGGGATGAGGTAAGTTTTGAAAATCATAAATGGTTATGTTTTGATGATGTTTTTTCATAGAAATGGATTGTGAAATGGGAGACACACACAAACTAGGACTTAATAATGGGGAGGAAGAGGGTAAGAGATGGAGAAATAGGATCAAATTGAGAGGGAAATGGATGAGTATGGATGGAATAGATGGGAAAAATATGTAGGATGGAGAATTTTTTTATTAAAGAATTAGATAAAAAAATTAAATAAAAAACCATAAATGGGATTAGTTCAACCATAAAAATCCCTATAAATCAGCCACCTAGTGATCAAGATTTTATTGTAACAATGTCTAGGGGATTAATAAAAATAATATTAGAGGTTGGGGATGAATATATATCACTCATATAATATTTAAAAATATGTATAATTTTATTCTATGAGTGATGATGACTTGAACAATATGAACAACTCAAAATTTCAATATTCCCATGTCAAAATAGGGCAAAGGATGCTTGATTTAAAGATCTTGCTAAAGAAAATTGAAGAAAAGAAAGCACTAGGTGAGAGAGAATACATACAAATTAATGAATTTTTATTTAAATTTGGTTGTAGGAGAGAAAAAAATCAAGGTGTACCTAGTGTGTGTCTAACTATGAGCAATAATCTTGAAGCATAATTAAGTTCATTTTTTATGAAACCTTAAGCTCGAAGGATGCCATATTATGTTGGGTGAGAATATCAAAACAACGAATTTTAGGATGGATGAAGTAAGGATTTGGTAAAATGATAAGACTGATACCAATATTTAATGACTTAATAAAGGGGGGAAATGGATTAAATTAAAGAAACATTAAATATGGGGATAAACATAAAAATGGTATAAAAATTAAATGAAATGAGGACATAAGAATACTAAACAAAACCACAAGAACAAGAAAATAAATGGATAATAGATAACTATGGAAATATTGCAATGTGGATAAAGGCTCAAAACAACACAAAAATACACACAGATGCGATTGGGCTAAAATAGACACAAAAACATTATAATTTTTTTGAAGACTATGTAGTTTTTATATAATCTACACCTCATTCATCAAAATTTACATCTACCATATCTAATTCTATTGACCATAATTCAAGGTACTTAAACATGCTCTTGTAATGCCTCAAATAATGCTCAGTAAACTTGGTGTTGGACACACAATTCAGAGGAGAAGTTCCTAGTTGAACAATTCACTAAACACTTGCAAAGACTTCATTTAATTATGGGCTTCGTAAGCTTTTGGTGATGTTGGAATTGTATGTGCATTTTTGTACTCTTTACAACCTATATCAATGAGTATAGGTGGTTTACACGTGTACAAGAAAACAATAAAGATTGGAAAAATAAATAAAGTGTTAACTTGTAAAATAGCGAAGATAACTTAATCTGCTACTAATGCTACAAGTACCTCCAGCTTAACACTATAACAATTAATTGTGAAACCCGAACTTTGTAATTCATTAACACTATTGAATCTTACTTCTAACTGCTTTACCTCTCTAGATAATGACTCAAGGACACATTACATAGCATAATTCATGATACAAGATATCATTTATGTGCCTGTAATTGAGAATCTACTTGAAATGAATGCAATAATGTAAACATCTAATTCAACAACATAAATTAAGGTGGGTGAACAATACCTTGAGTGGCCCTTGCTCAAGTTGTTGTACCCACAAGAGAAATCAAATATGTGCTACTAGAATCAACTAATCATAATAGTAAACTAGAACACCTTTATTACATGTAACTGAACTCTACAATTTGAAAAGAATCTTCACAAATTTCTCATTCATGAGTGCATAATAGAAAACTAACAATAAAGTATTTTCTATAAAAAAAACTATAACTGTCAAAACATATATCTTTTAACTAGATCTGCTCCTCAACCACCAATCCAACTATATAGGCTCAGGATGAGTTTTATTTGCATAAAGACTAAAAACAAAAGTTAAATGCAGATGTCCAATCTCCTTCAAAATAGAGAGAAAAAGTCTTTACAATTGACACTATAACTAAAAAATATAGAAAAGACAAATAGGATTGACACTATGTCCTAACAGTTTGACAAAGACGTGCTTTATGAGAATAGTCACATTGGCTTCATTATCAATACAAATTTCTTCTTCCTCTTTTCATCTTATTGGATGATTCGGTCTCCTAATTGACTACTTCAATGATCACCTTCATTATTTCATGTAACTATCATGTCCTTAGCGCTCTAGACTCTCCCTATAATCTGTCTGAAATCCTTTGGCTATGAGCTGGTCAATCCAGTTGTTGTAGGCTATAGTTCTTCTGGTTGCAAGACGTTAGTTTGATCTAAATTATACACATCATTAATCAACCATGAATTAACACAAAATCATATTGAATTTCATAAACATTCACACATTTATCCATGCAAATATCATCATATCATAATCATATTTCCACATGGTAAAGTCTTGTTCAGGATGCATAAAAGACATATAAGGTTCATGCTTTTCTATGAGATAAGTAGCTTGAAATATTAAAAGATATAAATTAAAAGGAAGAAAACTAACTATTTACAAGGCCCGTCAACTCTTATCCCAAAAAAAAAGTTACCTATTAAGAAGACAATGTTATGAAACCACCTCATACTCGATATTGGTTAAAATGATCTATGAACTTTGAAAAATAAAAATATTATAGAGGGGATTATTGATTGGTCTCTTAAGTTTGATTTTTGTGACCATTGTGTACATGGAAAATAAAATCATGTTCATTTTTAGTCTAGTTCTCATAAATCTTATAGGTTGTTGGATCCTATTCATTCTAATATATTTCGCCTTGTAGATGTTCCTTCCTGATCAAAATATTTCTATTATGTATCATTTATTAATGATTATTCTAGATCATGGTTATATTTTCTTAGATGTAAATTTTATATCTTTAGTTAGTTTAGCAAGTTTAAGGAACTCTTGGAAGAATAAACTAATAGAAATATTATTTTATTAAGAACTAACAGTGGTGTGGGTATTTTCTATAGAGTTTGGTATATTCTATAAGGAGAATGACATAGAAAGGTACATAAGATAGCTCCATACTCCCCTCAATATAACAAAGTTATAGAATGCATGAATAGGACATTGATGTTGAGTATCTATAAAAGAGAATTGACAATATATTTAAACTTAATTTTATATTTGTATAGTTGGGAATACAAACTAGAATAATAGAGTATGGAAGTACAAAAACAAAAATAACAAAATAAGAGGATCCTAGAAATTGATTATGGTAGCTCACTAATCATGATGCTAATATAATGTGTTATCATCCAATCCACATGTCATTTGATCCATGTATTTTCACCCATAATTGATGAAAACATTTAGTAAATTTTTATAATTCATACAACCTACACAAGAATGTAAAGAAACAACAACAAAATATTTCAAGAACTAAAAAAGGTATAGGAATAATAAAAAATAATTTAAAATAACTATATCAAATGAAATTTAAAATAAAAAAAGCACCACACAATTGTGTCTCTGATCCCCTCCCTCTCTGCCAAGCAAAAGAAAATGAAAATGGCTAATAACAATGGAGAAGGTATTCCCCTAATCCAAGTGAATGCATTGATGGCACCACCAGTTGGATTCATTCTAGTTACATGTCAACTTTGAGATAATTTATTACTCAGATTCTATGTGCCACAAGACTACCAATTCAATAAGTTAATAGATAGGCTTGCTCTATTGAGGGTTCACTACCATACTCAAACTATCAAGGAAAATAAATTCAAAATTAAAAATATAAAAAAAAGAAATAAACCTATTTGTGAGATAAGATCCAAGAAATCTATAGCTACAATATGTTATAGAGTATTAAAAAATCTTTTATGTTGCATTAGAAATCTCAATCTTACATAACAACACACAAAACAAAGTTGAAAATATAAAAACATAACACAAAAATAGTACTAGGATTTGGTGAAAGGCCAATGCTAGGATAAAATAATCTTAGAACACTATATGGGAGGTAGACACTAAATCAAGGATAAATTGTAGTGTCAAAATTGTAAGGTATACAAATTTCAACCTTATATTTTGCCCCTACTTTAGTAATTTGATGCCACTAAGTGAATAGATATACTAAAGTATATAAAACAATTAAAAATAATAATATCATAAAAAGATACCCAAAATAATACTAGTGAGCATACATAGTAGTCTTCAACTGAGAAATCTATACCTCAAACTAAGATCTACAAAATCAAACTTTAGTAAAATAAAAAATTGCAAGACAAATAGTGTCAAAATATAACACCTACAAGGCAAAGATATTAAAAAATGAAACCTACAAATAAAGTGAGTTAAAAAATTTCACACATGTATAGAAAAGAAAAAAGAAGAAAGATTATGTGACAAGTATAATGTGATGAAGAGAGAAATAATGCATGATTCAAGATCTAGATTAGTTTATCATTAATAATCTAATGAGAAGAGAATACATGATTCAAGGTCTAACTTACTTTGTCACTAAGAGTCACAAGAACAAAAAACTACTTATATTAGTATGCGCTATTTCTAGGTGACTTAAATGTTTGACAAAATGCATGATCAATTGACTTAAATGTTCCACTTGTAAATTTGTATGTAACATTAGGTTAGTTATTTTGTGTGGTCCAAACATAAAATAATTAATTATTATTCAGGGAAAATTTAATATTGGGAAGAAATTAATATAAAAAAGTAAATGAGGGGTCCATGGTTTTATCTTACCAATTGGTTGTACTTGTGTGAGTTTGAATCTATAAAAGAAAGAACATGTTTAGCAGTTAAGGTTGGTTGGGTGAGTGGGTTGTCATTGTATTGAGTTTCTCTCGTGAGTGCATTATGTGAAGTATGGCATGGGATGTATGGTTACATGCTTGGACACATGGAGAGTACATTGGAGGAGCTTCATGTTTCAAAAGTATTTATGGAAACTCTGTAAGTACATTGTAATGTTTTATTGTTGAATAATACATAAAGTATGGATGCTTTTGGAGGTTATTTTTTCCCTCCGAGGGTTTCCCAAGGTGTATCTTGTGTTATGTTGTAGCTTATCTATTTAATCTTCAAAGTATGGTTATTATGTAAGCTTATAGGCATGCTTTTCTCTCACGAGGTTATGTAGGAAATAGATTAAACATTTTGGGAATTTTGCATTAATTTTCTATCAAATTGGACTAGTGTACTCTATTTCTATATGATCCAAGATATATAGCGATAGATCAAACACTCCTCATTTATTAATAGCCATGCTCATACTTCAATTTAGAAAGACTATTGATAGTGGGTATTGGCATGTGTGATTGCAGATATATGCATTTGCACATGTAATTAGAACATATGCCCCATTTAAAATATTTACATGTGTGATTTACAAACAGTTTAAGGTACTGTCTAGGGAAGAAAGAAGAAAGAGATCCATAGGAAGGATGTGTACCCCCATGATAATTTGCATGTAGTTACCAAAGAATGTAGATTATGGTTACACCTAGAATTACATGCCCATAATATGAAAACACAATGAGTGTCACATAGTGGGTAACAAAATAATAGATGAAGAGAGTCCCAAAGGCACATGGGAAATAATGATGAAGTAGGAGAGAAAGATAAATATAATATCAATATCATGTGCTAGTAAATGATAGAGGTAATTGCAATACCATACTAAAGGTGTATCAATATTAGGATAGAGGTGATTCTCATATTAGAATAGAGGTGATAGTAGTGCCATAATAGAGCTAGTATAAAAATGAAAAATAGGAATAGTTGTGGTGTAGATTGAAAAAAATATAGGTGATTATCATTATCCCATATCATGTGAATAGGAGAAGAGTAGATCATTAGAAGGATCAATGATGGAACCTATATCAAAAAGGTTTTGTATTTTATCTTGTAACACTCAACATCAATTGGTGTAATGGCCTAGCACTCAATGATATGCATAGGAGGAAAGTGTTGATTGATTATGTTTAGGAAATTTATTGCTTGTAGGAGGAGGAAGAGTAATCAAGTGGGATCATAGAAGCATATGCCAAAAAGTTCTCAAGAGGATGAATGAGCTATGTACAGTAGCTATCACCTTGTCTACATGGAATATGAGATGGTTGAATATTTTTAATTGGTTCAAAAAAATTATATGGAAGAGGAGTTAAGCTCTCCTTTTGGGGAGAAAGGTGTAATCCATAAAAATAATTCATGGTGTAGACACTGAAACTGTCCCGATTGATACTATGCATCTGATTTTGATCAACTAACACCGTTTCTTCTAAAATCACTCCAAATTGATCAATTAATTGAATAATCAACATTATTTAATTAAAATCAACAAATTCAACTATTAATCAAATAATTAAATTTATTGATTAATTCATCCTTCTTCTAACTAATTATTCATCTTATTTAATTAAATCAAATTATTTAATTAAATCATCTCTTAATCCTCCCATTTGATTAAAAATAAATCAAATCAAATGTCACATCTCCCAATTCACTCCAATTAATTAATTATGGATTAATTAATCCTAAATGAGCTTTCTAATCATCATTATCAAATTCTTCAGCTTTTAAATCCTCAATATTTAAATCAACCCATGGTCAACCATCCACATGCACACTCTCTCACCTAATTCATTTACCCATCTGAAAGTTTTCCTTAACCAAGGCATATTCTGCTGAATATTCCTCTCAACAACCTCTCATTCACCCTCCAAAGGTTTTCAAAAACATATCACATCCTCTTACATTTACAGAATTCTTACAACCTTTCAAATCCTCCTTTTTTTTTACATCATCTCTTTAAATCTCTTATTCCTAATTCTCTATAACAATTCTCTTAAATTTCCTTTCAACTAACAATATTTTATTTCTTTCTTTCCATCCTCCCTCCACTCACACATTTCCCAAAATGTGCTCCAACTCCCTGCAATAAAATTGTGACACTTGACACATTCTCATTGGCTCTCATTTTATCCCACATTCATCAAATCCCCTCATTCTTCAACCCTTGGATTCTATAAATAGAGACATCCTTTTCATAATATGGATCCACAACTTCATGCATTATCACTATAGCCATTTGAGTTCTTAGCATTCCACCATTTTCAAGCATCATAGCTAGATTACAGTCAATTTCATCTTTGAATCATCTACATTACATCATGCTTATCAAAGGGATTGGGAAAGGGCTTCTTTCCACATCAAAGGAGCACCACTCCCCCTATGGGATGAAGGTTTTTCTAGTTAAATGTAGATTACATGCTTCATTATGTTAATTTATTGTTTATTTCATGTTTTCTCTTAAATTGGTTAAAGAATCTCATAGGGAGCATTATATTTGTTTTTCTAACATTTTTGACTCTTGTTTGATGATCTCTTGTTAGTCTATGCAAGTTTTGTGCTCACATTTTGGTGCTAGAGGGAGGGATGATCAACTTAACATGTTCAATTTTGCACAATTTCTCCATTTTTTGCAGCTATAGGGGAGTGATGCCACCTTTTTGCAAATTCAACACTGCAGAGCACAAATTTTGACATACAATGCCACATTTGTCATGTCACGCTGCATATGCACGCCAATGTCACACTGCCTTTGATCCACCGTCGCATTCGCCTTCTCTACTTTCTGTCTAACTTTCTCACCATAGAGCGTCATCTTTGCATCATTGTCGCATTCGTGCTCTCTGTTTCTGTAGAGCACCGCATTTGATTTCACCAGAGCACCACATCTGTATTTCAGCGCCATTTTTGTCATTGATAAAGCACCACATTTTCTTTTCAGCGCCGCATTTACAGGAGGGGAGAGCCAAATTTTAAATTCTTAAAAGCATTTTTTAATGCTCTTTGTGACAATCTAAGCTTTAATTTATGCATTTTACTTCTTAGGACCAACTAGATTCAATTTGGACTTAAAATTAACCCACATTTCAAGCTTTGTCAAGCTAGTTAAAATTGAATCTTAGATACTTTCTAGCATTTCAATTTGGATTAAAAATGAACAAACAACCTTCACACTCAAATTTGGTGTTATGGGCGGGGGCCCTAGCTCGGTTGGCTAAGTAATTTCGTTGCGGCTCTGCTGGTCACGAGTTCTAGTCTCCCCCCGTCCCGTGGTACCGGAGGGCGTGTCGCGCCAGTGCCGCCGGTCACGTTAAAAAGTTTACCAGGCGCACTGCAGTTTATAGGGGGTCGTGCTACCCGATTCCTGCAGTCTAAAAAAAAAATAAAAAAATTTGGTGTTATAAAAAAAATCCATTTACTATTTTTTGAGGACTAAAAAGAATTTGTGCTTGTTCTTGTTTTGTAATATTTTTTACAAACTCTTGTCATTCGAATGCGTATGCACTTCTCTCACGCTTCATGGCGATCTTGAGAATCAAAAGAATTTTAGTGTCATTGGCTTGTCTAAATTATTGTCTCCACATTTCAAATTTTGGTTTTTAAAATTGAACAAATCTTGCTAGTGTGAGAAAAGGCATCACGTGTGTTCTCTCTTTGTTCACGCAAACAAAGATTGATCGAACTACGAATGTACTTACTCACTTTTATTTACGTTTAGAGGTCTTGTCTTGGTGGGAAAAAGTACTCATAGCAAGGGAATGACCCAAGCGGTAATGAGCATAAGCCAGGCTCTTCTGAACCGTTATACAAATTTGTGGTTGCAAGGAAAGTTTGGAATCAACTAAGTGATGCATGATAGCTCTCCCCTAGTATCTCTATGATGTGTAAAGCCCTTGTTCTAAGGGTTGGGAGACCTCTTGAGGGAGTTTATCATTGTGTCCTTTGAACCAGATGCACTTACTACAAACCCTTGTGTAGTAGCCAAAAATCCCAATATTTGTTGGCATCAAGAGGTCGGACCTCTGGAACCGTCCCACATATTTTTTGTTCTTTGTAGAGATGAAAAGTTCGTCATGGGAGATTCATGAGAACTAAAGCTTGGCTGACCCATAGAAGTGAGTGTCGTGGAGGGGAGCCAGTGTGGTCAAACTTCTAATCATCACTTTGAATAAGTGCAAATGGAGAAATCCAAGTGGGAAATTCAATAAATATTTTCTTTTCCATCCTAGGATTGTGCAATATTTGAGTTAGTTAAACACATTGCTTGGATCCAAAATCTTGAAAAAAAACATTTAACAAGGTCATCAAAATTTCAAACCCTTTAGAAGAGGCAAATACCTTTGAAAAGTCCAAGTATTACTGCTCTTCCCTAGGGATTTATCCTTAGAGGCTTCTAAATATTTGGGATTATATCTCAATTTGTTGTTTGTAAAGTCAACATTAGGGAACTATTGCCTTGATTCTCTTGATTTCCACATAATGGACCTTGTGGGATGAAAAGAAATTAAGATATAGAAATTCAGTTTGAAAAGCTAAGCAAGAAAGTGTTTGTGGTAAAAATAATCAATTAGGCAAAGATAAAAGACAAATTGAACCCCACACGTGTTTTTTCAAATGATTTTCCGCAAGATCCAGATCCCAAAACCAAATTCCATCAATTGTCACAAACGTTTTAGTCCAAGAAATATCAAGAAACATCAGTCTATGCTTTACGAAGTTAGAGAAAGATTGGTCTATAACTTTTACAAACGTGCTTCAAAGGATAATCCCAATTTGTATTCGTTCTATTATTGTCAAAATCCAAGCCTTTTTCAACGTTTTGAGTTTCTCACATAGAAGTATAACATGTTCTTCAATACTTAGGTATTGTAAACAAAAGTCTCTCTAAGTTCACTTAGGATCAAAATCAAACACTTTCATCCATCCCCCAAACATCAATCAAATCCCATCTCACAAACAACTCTTAGAATCTTGGAAAAATCCTTCATACTAGATTTTTGGAAAATCCTTTAAATCAAAATCAAAATCATCTTGTTTGACTAAGTGTGTGTGGATGCATCCTTCTTCATACACTTAGTTAAATTATCACCTTGTGGACAAATTTATTCCAAGGCAACATCTAACCTCTTGGATTTTATAAGGTCACTAGCAAATCCAAATCAAATCCAAAATAAAAAAATCCAAAAGTCCTAAAGTCTAGTATCCCTCCAAGGTTCTTAAAAGTTCAATCATTCACATCACCCATCTTTCATTATATCATCACCATCCTTTGATCCTTAACATCTTATATTTTCTTTTTTTTTACCTAAAGTTTAGACCAACCTAAGGAGTTAGAGGTTTACAACCCATATTCTTGAAAGTTGATCCTTATTTTATGGTCCAAACTAGATCTCAACACAAGAAAAACATAGAAACAAACAAAGAAACATCAACTTCAAGTGATTTAAGCCAAACTACACCCGAAATCAATCCCATTGGATCTAATAATCCCCCACTCAATATTCCTCTACTACCACAAGATATTCAAGAGGGTAGTTGCCAAGTGAAGGATATCACCAAAAATGTCCTAGGAATGACTCAAGACGAAATCATGGAAATGGTCCAAAATCTTGAAAATCGCAAAATTTTCAACACAATAATGAGACTTAATCCTTCACAATACATGTTTGAATTAGCAAAGGAAGGGGGTAAACTCCCTTCTAATTGTGATGTGAGTAGTATTGTGGAGAAACCTCTTGGGATTATGCCACTGGTATCATTCACACCTTCCTTCCAAAATGTCATTCAACCCATCCCACAACTGAAATCATCTCATGCTCCTTGAGTCAACCCATGGTTACCAAGGGGAGTTCATTGCTTCGTGCTCTTCAAACACATCCCCTTGTAAATAACTAAGACTTAGATGCAAACACTATCCTGGATCAACCAAATACCATCCCCCAAAATCAAAAGCATCCATATGTACCTCTTGTCTTTCATGACACGAACAATCCATCCACTTTCTCTGCATCACCGACATATCCGCTTGGCACACAAGTCTTGCTTCCTATGACTTCACAAGGACAAGTGGGTCTATTTGGACAAGGGGAATCTTTGATCCATCATCATCACTTTCTCAAGGAAATACACCATCCATCTTCCCACCATTTCCCCCTCTACCATTAGCATCCACACCAATCCTTGGCTTAGGGAAACCCCCTTTACCAATCCCCAATCAACAAAATCAAAGCAATCCTCCAATCATGAATCAAATCAACATACCAAATCCTCTGAACATGCCAATGATATCGTTACACCAGGTGGCACCAATCCAAACAACACAATCAATCACTACACCATCTACAACACCTCAAATATCCCAAAACGTGGTCTCTCGAGGACCTAGCATATCAACCGAACCATCCACCACATAATCTTCTATCATCAATCCAACACCACCTCCTCCACCACCAAATCCAAACATGGAAAACCAATACAACATTACACTGCAAGCAGCTCATCAAGCCTATCAAAAAGCATTCCAACAGTTTCAAGCTCAAAAAACCATGCAAGTTGCACAAGCTGCTCAAAAAACATAGGCACAACAAGCCGCACAACAAGCACAACAGGTTGTGCAAGCTCAAGCTTTATTGTAATAACAACAAGCCACCCAAGTGGCACAAGCTGCACAAGCAACACAAGTTGCACAGGCTGTCCAAGCTGCATAAGCCTCCCAACAAGCTCAAGCTCAGGCACAAGCTCAGTATCAAGGGCAAAAAGCTCAAGCACAAGCTTTGTTACAACAACAAGCTTATCAATAAGCTTTACAACAATATCAAGCACAACAACAAGCAGCTCAGTTACAATCCCAACAACAAGCATTGTTGGCACAACAACATCAAGACCAACAACAAGCATTGTTGGCACAACAACAAGACCAACAACAAGTGTTGTTGGCACAACAATAATTGTAGGCATACCAATAAGCATTGGTGGCACAAAAAAACATGCAACAGCATCCCGTGAACACTCAAAACAACCCACCCATCACTCAAACAATCAAACCACCTCAAAACACATTCATCCTGCCACCTGATCTGCAAAATGATGTGTCTGCACAAATCAAATTTCTCTCACAACAAGTGCTAGACCTACAATCCAGAAAAACAACAAAAAACCAAGGGAATTTGTACCCTTATCCATTTGACAGAAGCATTGCTATGGTTCCATTCCCGAAAGGGTTTGAGATACCTAAATTTGATAAATATCGTGGGACTGGTAACCCTAAAGATCACATCAGGAAATTTCACTGTATGGAATTTGCATATGATGACTCTTATCTAATGCGACTATCCCCTTAGATTTTGGTTGGAACAACAATGGAATGGTTCTCTCACCTTCCTCTCAGAATCAAAAAGTTACAAGAAATTGTGGACTTCTTCATACAGAACTCTTAATTCAACATAGGCATGGACGTGAGTTTAGAAGAACTATCTGCTCTCAAACAAGCCAAGGGGAAAACATTTGCATCCTTCTTGCAACGATGGCGATCCAAGGCCAAAAAAAGCAAGTGGACTATGCAAAAAGAACAACAAATTTGTACTATCATCGCTAATCTCGAAGGAACCTTGTCCTTCCATTTGAAAATGAAATGCATCACCACATATGACCAGTTGATCCCCAAGGTGCTCAACATTGAAAGAGCCCTTATTGCACAAGGGGGGACACCTACTTATCAAGACAATCGTCCATCAACCAATTATAACAAAAAACCTCGCACGTGGGCAAATAAAAAGAACGTTACTAACGATTGTGTAGTTGACACCAAAGTTATTATCAGTGCCCCAAGGAAAAACACACAATCATATCAACAAACACATGTTAACAACCAAAACAACACACAAGCCAACACATCATCACAACAACCCAACAATAAAGTGGTCAATAACCTGAACAATCAAGGGGGACCACACCTAAGGAAGTATCCCCCTAAACGGAAATACACACCACTTGGGGAACCAATTGAGTCTGTCATGCAACAACTAGTTCAAGAAAATCTCATCAAGATCCCTGTTTATGACAATTATCAAGAGACTCAAGTTAAACCTCCATGGTATAACAAGAAACAACTCTATGATTTTCACAAGATAAAGGGACACATGACAACCAATTGTATGTGACTTAAAAATATGATTTAGGACCTCATTGATGACAAAACCATAACCATTGAACAACCCGCAAGAAACCAATATATAAAGATATACACGAATCCGATGCCAAATCACAATAAGGGGAAAAAAAATAGTAAGGAAAGTATAATAATGTGAACCATGTTGCATCCTTAGATGAATGGGTTACCATTGCCAACATTAAGGGATCCAGAGTCGACTATGGATTCACCACACGTGGAGGAAAATTTACCATTCCAGGACCATCCCAACCACCCAAAGCATCCAACACCAATCCAAAGTCAATCCCTGATGGTTATAATGTCCTGGATCAATTAAAAAGGACCCATGACCAGATCTCCATCATGAAGTTACTGAAAATCTCGCCCGCACATAGGAAAATCCTAGAAGAAGCATTGGCTTCATCCACTATCCCCACATATCTTGACGCAGACTAGTTCCAAGCTATGGTCAGACACCTCACCATGCCACATATCCTAATTTTTTTTGATTAGGACCTCCCAACTCAACCATCTCATAACCGTGCACTCCATCTTGAAGTCTTAGTCCATAAGAATAAAGTCAAACGAGTCTTGTTGGATGGAGGTGTGGGATTGAATATTTGTACTCTTGAGCCAATAAAGAATCTAGTATTCTATGAAGACATCACTGAAAAGTGTAAGGTTATTACTATCAGGCCATATGATGATCAAGAATGGGTGTCTCAAGGCACCATTCAACTCCCTATTCAAGTAGGGCCAACTATCATGGAAACTACATGCCAAGTCCTTCATCTTGAACTACCTTACAATATCTTCCTGGGGTGCCCATGGATCCACGGGATGCAAGTTGTCGCATATACCTTCCATTAATGTGTCAAGTTTCCTTATCAAAATCAAGAAGTTAGAGTCCACAAAGATCCTAAACCATTATATTATTGCAAGAATCTAGAAGCTAAGTACTACAAGATCCCTCAAGTCCCAAAAAATGATGAGGGACCCACATCTCCATTTATAGACCCATCTACCCTAGCCTCCACTTTTGAGAGAAAGACACCCTCCATTTCGGACATCTCTGATATCAAAGTCATTATCCAAGACAATGGGTGTGGATACTACAAAATGAAAAAGAGTGCCTTTGTAATAGGAGAGTTACCTGAATCTCCTCGATCTCATGGGCAACCCCAACCGATTGACACCCCGTCCTAAACCTTTAAAGCATATCTATCCAGATTCAAAATGTGGGGAGACCTAAGTCAGGAAGTGGTAGATGAAAAGAACATATAAATCATATTGTATCAAGATGAAAGGCCCATACCTAATCTTCCCATGGCCAATGACATCAAAGGACTGCGGTTGATGTAAGGATGGGGCTATAATAAAAATGAAAAACTCAGGAAAAATGACAATGACTTGCTACAACCTATCATTCCTAAGAATCATATAAGGAATCTTGGCCTTGGATGTACCCCTCCAAAGATAACCATAATTGAAAAAGGTGCCCCGGTTAGAAAAGTCAGAGCTCCTCCTCAGTTACCAGTGTCCACATGTTTTCCCTTAGATAACTATACCTTTGATATAATTGATGTGTGTGACGAGGAACCTATCACTGACCTACCCATGCTATTTGAGGATTCCTCTATTTTCGTGATCAGTACCCTATCTTTCAAACCAAGTAACCAAACCAATCAACTAAAACTTGTCTACCCCCAACTCATCGATTATGACCAATGAGGACCATTGATTTTAGACACGTTGGAAAATGATGAGGCTCTCTCAAAATTCATGGGACTACGGGATACTCTACCATGTGGAGATCACAAAGCTGAGTTCAACATTTAGTTGGACACACATGCATACTATGGGGAAATGATTGAATCCCTCACTCACAAAAGTGAAAATTTAAGAATAATATCTAGGTCTTCGAGTGAAAACCACATTGTGGCACTCTCTAGCCCAAATATAGTAAATAAAAAGGACATATCTAGTGGTGAAAACCTCTCTAAGGCGCCAAAGCATGAGGGATTCAATCTTCCCCTTAGTGCTATTCATCAGGTAAAGTCAACACTCTTATCAAAGAAATGTAATCCATTCAATCTAGGGACCGAGGAAGCACCACATATCACCTTCTATGCAGAATCACTTTTGACAAAAGAATAGGAACTCCTAGTTACTTTTCTAAGGGAAAGAAAGGTAAACTTCCCATGGATCTACACTGACATGCTTGGTCTTGATCTAGAAGTTTTGGTTCACCATCTAGCCATCTATCCAGAGGAAAAACTAGTAAGACAAAAACTGAGAAAGATGCATCCACAAATAGTATTACTGGTCAAGCTTGAATTATAGAAGCTCCTTGATGTTGGCTTCATATGTCCAATTGATTATCTAGAATGGGTTTCAAATCTTGTACCAGTTTCTAAGCCCACTGGGGGCATCCGCATTTGCACTAACTTCAAGGACCTGAATAAAGCATTCCCTAAGGATGATTTCGCTCTCCCAACCATAGACATGATTGTGGATATGACGACAGGACATGAAATGCTATCACTAATGAACTGATTCTCAGGGTACAATCAGATCATGATAGCTAAGGATGACCAACACAAGACAAATTTCACTTGTCCATGGGGGACATACTGTTGGAACATGATGCCATTTGGGTTGAAAAATGTAGGAGCTACCTACCAAAGAGCTATGACGCTAATCTTCCATGACATGATTCACAAAACTGTGGATGACATATTGGCCAAATAAAAGAAGCGTCAAGATCACATAACGACACTAAGCTCCATCTTTGACAGGCTAGAAGAATACAAGGTTAGGCTCAATCCAAAAAAGTCTGTCTTCGGTGTACAATCAAGAAAGCTCCTAGGGTACATTGTATCTATGAGGGGAATCAAGATAGACCCTTCCAAATTCAAAGCAATTCTCGAGATGGATGCATCAAGAACATTGAAGCAGTTAAGGGGTTTGTAGGGAAGGCTCCAATCCATTCACTGGTTTATAACATAGTTAGCAAATAAGGCTATCCCATATTCTCATCTACTCCACAAGGGGGTAGCATACAAATGGGATGAGAAATGTGACCAGAATTTCAATCAAATCAAGGAGTACTTGCTTACACCACCAGTCCTTATGCCACCAATTCCAAACAAGCCATTGATCCTATATATCGGTAACAATAGCAACCCTTGGCGCTCTCTTAGCTCAACATGATGAAAACAGGAAGGAGAGAGCTATTTACTATATCAGTAGAACCATGGTGGGACATGAACTGAATTACATGTTCATAGAGAAGGCTTGTGTAGTAGTGGTGTTCACAGCAGAAGTTCATACACTATATGTTGACTCACTAGATAAAACTCATTGCCAAGATAGACCCTCTCAAGTATCTACTTTCCAAAGCAACGCTTACAGGGAAAACAACTAAATGGGTCATGATCCTAATAGAATATGACATTAAGTATGTGGAGCAGAAGGCCATTAAAGGACAAGAAATTGTAGACCAACTAGCAGAAGCACCAATATATTCAGAAAATCCACTGATATCAGAGTTCCTTTACGAGTCAATCTTCAACCTAAGTGTAGAAAATCACTGGAAAGTATATTTTGATGGATCCTACACACAACATGGGTTAGGATCTAGAGTCTTCTTCATTACACCACAAGGAGATTGCATACCCAAGTCATATAAGTTGTCTTTTCCTTGCACAAACAACATTGCAGAGTATGAGGCTCTTGTCATAAGACTCAGAATAACAATACAGTGGCAGATCATGGCACTCAAAGTCTATGGAGACTCGCAGCTTATCATCAATCATGTAAATGATAATGCCAAATGAAAGATGACAAATTGACTCCATACAAGAAATTGGTAGAAAGCCTCGAAGAATTCTTTATTGACATCACGTTTGAGAAAATACCCAAGGCAAACAACAAAGCAGCGGATGCTATGGCAACAATTGGATTGCTACTAGATATCCCACGCAACATCCCTAAGCAAGAATTCCTGGTAGAGTAGTTTCTCATACCAACATTCGAGGTACCAATGTCTGAATTCGTGTGTGAAATCATTGGTCCTAGTGATCCTTGGTATCATGATATTTACACCTACTTAAAAATAGGAGTCCTCCCCACTGATATCAACCTGAACCTTAAGAGAACATTTGTCAAAAAGTCATCCCGCTTTGTTATCTTAGGAGACATCCTATATCGTAGGAGTATCGAGGGTACCTTGTTACGATGCCTTAATCCTGAGGAAGCTTTCACTACTTTAATCGAGGTACACAATGGCATTTGTGGGTCACATTCGAGTGGTATGACTTTGGCTAAGAAACTGTTGAGGACTGTGTACTATTGGCCGACAATGGAAAAGGAAGCTCACAACTATGTCTAAAAGTGCTTGCAATGTCAAAAGCATGGGGATCTCATCCATGCACCAAATTAGGAGCTTCGATCAATCATAACACCTTGGACCTTTTCACAATGGGGGCTTGATCTCATTGGTAAAATCACACCCATCTCATCCAATGGACACAAGTTCATTATCACTGCCACCAAGTACTTTACAAAATGGGTAGAGGCCATTCTAATGACCTACATCATAGGGAAGCAAATATCCAAGTTTATCTTGAAGTACCTCATCTGTCACCACGATGTCCCACAAGCCCTTATCTCAAATAACAGGACACCTTTCAAAAATAAGGATGTCCAAGAACTATGCCAAAAATTCAATTTCCAACATCGCTTCTCTACTCCATACTACCCCCAAGGAAACGACCAAGTTGAAGCTTCTAATAAAACCATCTTGAAAATCCTAAAGAAGATAGTTAATGAAGCTGGTCATGACTGGCACTTACAGCTAAATCCCGCCTTATGGGCCTACCAAATGAGTATCTACACACCTTTAGGTGCAACACCCTTCTCCCTAGTCTACATATCAGAAGCCATCCTCTCCATTGAGATCGAGCTCCCATCCTTAAGAATATCAATTTAGAATCTCATTATTGATGAGGAATATCGGGTGTCATGGTTGAATGAGCTAGAACTATTGGATGAGCGACGCATGGACGCTTTGAACCACCTACAGGTCTATCAAAATTGTCTCAAGAGGAGCTACAACAAGAAGATTAGGAGTCAAACCTTTCAAGTTGGAGAGCTCATGTTGAAAGAGAATTAGAAGAATGTACCAAATCCAAACAGCAAAGGAAAGTTTGAACTCAATTGGTTGGGACCGTTCGTCATCATAGTAAGTTACAAATTAGGAGCATATCAACTATCAACACCCAAAGGTGAGCCTCTATAGGAGCCTATCAATAGCTCCCATCTCAAAAAAAATTATTCCTAAACTTCCAAGGTGTAAATCCAAAAAATACAAAAAATATAAAAATCCAAAAAAAATTAGAAAAAAGGATTGAAAACAGTAAAGAAAAAAATCATCCTCTAGTGAAAACTGCTTCGGTGGCACTTTGGGCAAGTACCTTGGTGAAAACCTGGCAAACAGGCGCCTCATGTAAATAAGCACTTTCCATCCATTATGATCTATACAACTTGTTCTGCATCATTCATCCATCACACTTCCATATCTCCATTCATCACCCATCTTTGTTCGCATCATAGCTTGATCTTGTGTTTGTGTCATGTTCCACCCTAGTACTACTTGGCACATTCTTAAGGTCAATTTTTTTTGCCTATATCAGAGTAGACTATCACAGTATGCTATGGGCATGTTCTTATACCTACATCAGATCAGATTTGTGTATATTCTTGAAATCTTTCTTAAAATCAAAAAATCCAAAAACATTCAAAAAATCAAAAAAATCCAAAAACATCCAAACATGTCAAAAATACAAAAACATTCAGAAAATCCAAAAAATCCAAAAACATCCAAACATGTCAAAAATCCAAAAATAGGTTGAAAATAGAAAAAAGTCAAAAATAAGTCATCGTAATGAGAACTCACGAGTCTCGAGCTCTACGAGATGTAGAGTAAGGCCATCATCGTGTGCCCTCGAGATGCAAATTCCGATCCTTTAGGAGTCGCCCATAATACATTGGCAATCCATTTGTTCATATCTCATCAATAAATGAGTTGTTAAGGTAAACTATGTGAATGCTGGAGTGGCATAACATGGCTGAGACTAATCTTTGGTCGACCCACAGAGGCCCCTAGGATAGGTCTTTAGGTTGAGTCCTTGAGCCGAAATGTTAGAAACACCAAAAGATTGGAAAATTCAAAAATCAAATATTTGTAAAACATCTTGAAAATACCAAAAACAACCTCAAAACATTTCAAAACTTCAAAAACATTCAAAAAACCCAAAAAAAATTCATCCATCATGTTTTACAATCACCCAAAATAAACATCCACTCATAATAATTCATTGTCACCCCCAACCTTTGGTAAAACAATCAAAAACAAATCTAGCAAATTAAAAGTGAAAACTCAAACGTCAAGGTCTCAAGTCTAGGTCAGTAGGTAAACAAGGTGGTCAATTCTTGGTATTAATAGCCCATCATCTAGTTAGTCCCAAAATCATCTGATAACATCATGTCCTAGGATGCATCCTTCCTACAATGGACATCAACATCAGGCATCACCGTAGTTTAATCTTGGCTAGAGGTATGAAGAACATTAGCTTGTTTGTTTACTTGATCTATATCTTGTTGATTTATCTTATTGCACTCATTCTAATAACCTCTTGATGATGTCTAAACAAAATGATTTAGAGAGAAAGGAATGGGGCATTGATCATCATCTTTTTATCTGCTGTGTTTGTTGGTTACTTTGTTTGGTTTGTAGAGAGGATGTTTTAAATGTCTTGTTGACCACATGGAAAGGTTCTGCATTTCTATGTTCTGGTCTGAGATGTTTGAAATATTTGAACTACATCCTAAATAGGGTTTTGTATGTCAGGTGTGAACAAGGATACTCCTATTTGATTGTTAAGTCAAATTCCATCGCACTAGGTACAATGCCATCCTGGTTCTTTATACCTCGATGCATCGTATTTATGTGTGTTATCAAAAATAAGGTAAGTAAGCTCTTTATATCCCCAATCTTTGATAAGCAATCATCATCATTATCATCATATTTTTTTAATCATCTTGAAATCAAGGGTTGATTTCTCTTTCTTCTATCTTTTCCAAATACTA
>VDFB02368797.1:46212-108701 GCA_007258455.2 Sequoia sempervirens | reverse complement strand
AACACCATGTTGTGAGAAATTGCTTTAAAATAAAATATAATAAATTCCAATACATGAGAGCTTTATTCAGAAAGCCCTGTGTAAAACACATATTTCCAAAATAGAGCTACATCATGAAAGGAAGGTTTCCCCCCATAAGATAACAAGATCCGGGGTCAGTGTTATATCTTTCCTACAATGATATAATCGAGCTTGGAATCAACATCATTCCCCAAATGACTCATGGAACAATGAGCATAAAGAAAAAATGACACATAGAGAGCGAAAATAAATAAAATATTTTGGGTCAACATGGAAGATACCTAAATGTCTCAATGTCTTACGTCATCCCCAAAAGGGAAACACAAGACAAAAGATAAATGAAAATGGTTACGACATATAGAAGAATGTAGATACAAATAGAATAATATCATGACAGATTTGCATCCTTTGTATCCTTGCACCAACAGAGTGACAAAGGTCATCCAAAGTAGGCTCACAAACATATAAAGACACACCAAGCAACACTGTACGAGGGATCACATTATGCACATGCAATCACAAAGAACATGAAAGGAAGACAATGAAAAGACTAGTATGGCACATGCAAGTCAACCTATAACAGGTCATCCACATTCCAATTTTGTTCATCATATGCAGAAGGCACATAACTAGCCAAAGGGACAATGAAAAGTGTTGTACTAGGAGCATTGTCAGGTTCAAAACATGGTGATTCACTCTTGTTAAGAGGATCATCATGGTTGTTATCATCTAAGCTCATGGAGGAGGAATGTAACATGCCCATTGTTCTACATAATAATTTTCCTATGTTTTACCCTCAAGTGAGTTTATGCATTTGACCTTTAAGATAAATAAAAAATATATTTTCCTTTGAATTTAATAAATGCACATTTGAAACATATTTCAAACTTTCTCATTGCATACAAAAGAATTCCTTTCATTAATAAAAGTTTTGATGATACATAATTTCCATATGACATTTCATATTTACAATTCCCATAGAGATGGATACATGTTTACATACATAGCTTTAACAAGTTTACTGAATATAGAAAATACAAATGGTACAAAATATCCTCCTCAAACCTTGGCCGCCAACTGTGTGAGGAGAAGCATCACTCAAGCACTTTTCCACCAACCATGGACTTATTGTGGTCCCCCGCACATCTACCAAACTAGTAAGATGGCCCTACCCTTCAATGAAGAGATTGGTTTGGTAACCTCATAACCTTAGCCTTTTCTGAGCATGGTGTTGTGTCCTACATATCTAGAACTAGCATACAGTGGCTACAACCTACATGTATGACTATCCCTTGTCTAGTATGTAAACCCAGATCATAGTGAACTAACAGTGTAAACAGTGGCTACTTACACTACTTTTTCAAGGAATTCATCACCCAGTATTTCGAGCGAGAGTCATCTATTTCACCCACCTTCCTAGCTCAAATTGGTTTTATGACCATTCATACTCTATATCTAGGTTACCCCCTTTCCCATGGATCAAACAAACCTCGGGAATAACCCACTTGACAACTTATAAACAAAATGACTTTACTACCAAAGTGATTCTAGCAACTTAATTTATGCTACATATGTCTATTATAGACATCCTACATATAGTGATGACAACTACATATAGTATAAATACATTGAATTCATACAAACTCCCATATTTAGGGTACATACAAATATAAACCAATAAGATAGGTTCTACAACATAATGAACTACCAAGAAACATGCAATCATGTACAAGCATCACGACATATTCAAAAGCATTATTTTCCAACATAGTAAACAAAATTATTTAACCTTTTCAACATAAAAGACAAAGGTATAGAAACTAGCATGCTTGTATAATGCTCTAAATGATTTAACTCCCTTCCTATCTCTATTCCTCAAGCTCACTTGATACTTCCTTCAAGATCAACTTAATTTCTCTCTTCTAACTTCTCACCGATTCTCTCAACAATCACAAATACAAAATACAAAAACTACTCTCAAACTCACAAGCTCTCAACTCACTAACTTAGAAAATCACTACAAAATAACAACAAGATAATCAAATTGATAAGTGCAACAATTGGTAGAATGAGAACCTCTATTTATACTAAATTGTAAGCAACCAAAGGCTACAAACAAGTTAATATCTCTTCCACCTTTCTATCCTCATACAACGACTCGCCAAACTAACTTACAAGTTTACAACACATATGTTCAGTCCTCACCATTCAAATGGTTGAGTTGACTTGTTATAAGGGATAGCGAGACACTTTTACTAAGTTAAATGAAAAACAAGCTCAAAAACAAGTTTCCTTAATCGAATTCCTTCTCATGCTTCTTCCAAGTTTACTCTTGACTGAGTCTCAAGGTTTAAACATTGCTTTATCAAGCTTATGCGCAGCTCACAAACTTCTTATGCATTACATTCTCCCCCATATTGGTGCCACATTTCATAAGTTGGCACCCATGAGTATAGCACAATTTTTTACTTCTTTTGCATGTGTTTAAATCTGCATTTACTCTTTGTTGCAAAGTTTACACAATAGTCTTTTATTCCTACATGCCTCTTATCTTTGTTCACTTGGTCTATGGTTGTTGTGCATAGGTTTATTTAGGTTGCACTTGCTAAGGTTGTGCCACATTTATGCATTGCATTTCATTTAAGCACTTCATCATTATTAATACTAGCTCTATATATTGCACTTCAAGAATATATCAAATGATTATAAGTTTTATATATGTATATATATTCCCTTTTAAATATATTAATATATATACTATATATATATACATATCATTTCATTATTCCTATAAAACACTCATACTAAGTAACCATTGATTGACATATATATATATATGTGTGTGTGTGTGTGTGTGTGTGTGACCTTAGCCCAATCGATATTCCCATGCATATGGGTAATCCTTCCATGAGCATGTGTAGGTATGTCTACTTATGTATACTCGTGTACATATTCACTCACATGTATGAGTCTACCGTAGATACACACATATATACATATATACATTTTATACATATATCTCATCGATATAACTTTAAACACACAAGGAAGGAATTTAACTAGATGTTAGAACTTATTCACATTCTTTAATCAAAACATCCATAGGACAAGATCAACACAACATCCACATCTAAACCAAAGATTACTTACCTTTTCCCAAAACTGACTTAACTCGACATAGACCAACTAGGGTGTGAGTGTGTGAGTGCTTAGTTAGGCTCATTAAGGGTTACCAAACCAATTTCTTCTCTTGAGTGATACTTCCCCTCTCTTTTAGAGGTTTGAACTTGTTCCTACACTCAACTTAGCACATCATAATAGTAGTTAGATCCGATCACAACATAATCATTTGCATCATACATTTCATAGTTAGAACCATTATAAAATATCAAATTGCATCAAATAATTCATTCATCATATTTCTATTCAAGATTCATTAAAAACATTCATATGAAGATTCATAAAATACATTCATATAAAGATTCATAAACTCATTCATATATGTAAGCAATTTAACCAAACAAGGTAATATCGCTTGGGGTGTAACAAAGAAAAAAATAAATTTAGATCATTATACACTTCCTCATCAATCTTAGCAATCTCATCATCATAATCATCATCCAATTTAATCACAACTAGAGGCCTAATGATGATGTCCATTGAAGTTTCATGTGTTTGTTGTGGTGAAGGCAGAGGATCATCATGCTTTGTTTGAGTTAAATTTTTATCTTGATTTTCTATTTTATTCTCTTATTTTAACTTACGAGCAATAACACGACGTCTATGCCTACGCTCTTTAGCAATTTTATTTCTTCTTGCACAATTTTCAAGTTGTGATTGTGTAGGATCGAGTTTATCAACCATTGGCTTCTTTTCTTCCCACAAAGGAGGAATGGAAGGAACCATGGAAGGTTGTTCAACCACTTTCTCTTTAGCTTTATAAACTTGTTTGATCTCAGGAGGCACAATGAGACTTATATGGTTATCTCTTGGTCTTTTATAGGAAATAGGTGAAGGATTTGTCATGGATTGGTCTTGGTTACTTGGAAGGGCTTCTGGTTAAATCATGGCTTCATCGATGACAGGAGGCTCAATCATGGGTGGAGGCATGTTACCAAGGGATAATTCTGCTATGTGCTTTTCCTTTCAAAATTTTGATAAGATTTGAAAAAGAAGTCCTCACAAGGCTTAAGATGTTCCATTGTTTTAGGCCAAAAGAAATCAAATGAGAAATTCCCATGGGAAGACACAGGATTAAAGCCACTATGATGCACAGTAAAGATGTCATTGCCAAATGGAAACTTTAAGCATTTATGCACTACCGATGAGACAAAATCCATGGAGCGTAGCCATGGGTAACCAAACTTCACATGGAATTGGTTCAACAATGGAATGATGGAGAATGATACATTTAATTGTTTAGGTACATATTTTAAAGGAAGAGTGATAAAACCTATTGTAGGGAAAGTAAAACCATTATGTGTTTTGATCCATGCTTTCATTTGTTCATAAGAATCTTGATAAAGTTCATGCACAAGTAGGAATTCCTTGATGACCATATTCTCTACACACACTGGATCAATTAATATCCCATTAGTAGGCTTGTCATTGACTCTTTCGGTGATGTAAAGCAGACCATCAAGTGCAATGTTCATAGCCAAGTTGTTTTGGCCCTTACGAGGTTGAACATCAATGAAAGTGGCTAGATTATCATATCCATTATCATTCATGTTATCATCAGTCACGTCAACATTCATCACATCATTCTTGGCATTTTCAACTTTTAGAAAGGAGATATTATGATTTGGCATGGGATTGGTAAAGATTGCGTTGACTACTATGTGTTGTGTTTCATTATTACATGCCTTAGTGGATGATCTTGGTGAGATAAAATCCTCAAGGGCTTCATATAACATGTCAAAATCATCACTACTAAAGGGATTGAGGGATATATTAATGTTGATGTGTTTTTCATTGATGTCAAAAAGGTTGATCATGTGTTTATCATTGATGTCATGGAGACAAGACACAGGTTGCATCCAAAGGTTCACTTGATATCATCCAAAGGTCCACTTGGTGTAGTTCATGTTTATGAAAGTTGTTGGTGCAAAGACAAAGTGACAATGAGTATGTTGATGCAAACAAAAGTGCATTGCTTGGTATTTGAAAAAGAGTGCTTATTAATCTCATGTTTCTACCTCTTCTTGTTTATGTTGCTAAGTTTTCACATCATGTTGTAAAAGGTTACAAGGGTATCTTTATTCAATTGGAGATATTGTGTAGAATTGATGTCAAGGATATTCAAGCTTATATAAAGTTGTGAAAGATGATTTGGAGTATCCAGTCATCATGCCTTGCATCTGGATCACACGGAGACTAGCAGAGATCTCAAATCAATCACAAATGTACAAACTATTAAGGGTTTGGAAGGGTTCAGGGTTTATCTTTTAATAACTTGCTTGCCTTAAGACCCTAATTAAAAGACTTTTAAGAAAGTTTATTTTTGGTCGATGACTTGCTATAGCAGGTCAACGGAATCTTAAGTGGAAACTTAAAAGGGTCTAATTATCATGCTTAACTGGCCCCTCCAGTCAAGAAACTTGCTCAACAAGTAAAGCCCTCCAACATTTTGGTTTGAGTTGTAATCAATGGTTATGGTGTAAAATGTAGAAGGCACGTTCTAAGAATTCAAAGGCCAATGTTCAAAGTTACCAACAATTACTTTTTGATGCTCAACCTTTGACAAGCATTTGGGTGTCTATGTTTTTGTGTTGGTTAATTCAGTTTTGTAACTGCATGAATGATGATGGAAGAAAGAATCAAAGACAATGCATTTTGGAGTGTAGTTGAACTTGAGAGTTTTTTTTTATGTAATGAAGAAGAAATGCAGTGATTTGATGCTCCTTTAATGTAAAAATGTGAGTGGAAAGATTGTGAAAAAGTGAATGCAGACAACATGAGGAAACTTGAATTGCTTTATTAATTGAGTTTATTCATTTCACTGTGGAATGTGACTCAAAGAAAAAGGGTTTGTATGAGATGACTATAATGCATTGAAGTTTACCTTAACAGTGTTTTTGTTCTGTCCAAAAACATAGAGAAGGAAATTTTTGAATGTTGTTATTGAGTAACAATGATCTTTCAAGTGTGATCTCTTTTCTACACAAGTTCTATGTGATTAGAGAAAGATTACAAGTGACTATGCAAAGGTGTATTGAATAGATAGTGTATGCACTATACAAGAAGTTGAATACAATGTTGACAATGTGGAGTGATAGTCATTGTATTACAATTATCTATTCCTTATTCAGAGCTTGTGACAGTTAGGATGTGTCCAAGGTTTCTTTTCTTGCACTCTTGTATACATATAACAGAGGTCCATGATTGCCAATGGTGTTAGTGGTTCAACTGTGATATTGGATTAATGAAACAATGTTGAGATTTGTGTGAAGTTAGAAGATGGTGTTTGAAGTTACATAAATAAGTCACTTGAGCAATGAAGTGCATTGAAACAGAGTAACCCTCTGAATCTTTTTATCTATTATACATTTTGAGTTTAATGTAACTGATGTAAGTTTTCCAGTGAGGCATCTTATGTCTACCAGTGAGGCATTGTTTGTATTACCTTGCCAGTGAGGCTCTACAATCAGTGGGATTTTATTAAGCGAGTGAGACAATTTTTCATGGGTGGTTTATTATCCCTATGAGGGTTTTCCACTTATGAAAATACTGTGTTATGGTTCTTTTGTGTTATGCCTCTTTTGAGTTTTTCATGTGGTTTAAAGATCTGATATTGGTTGTCACATTTGAGTACATTCTTGAAACTAAACTTTTCATGATTATAAAGAAGTTCTATGTTTTGAAAAACAATTGAATTTAAATTTGGTTATTGAAACACTAATTCACCCCCCTCTCAGTTTTTCTCGTACTTCAACAATTAACTTAAAGAAAGAGATCTGACATGATCAGATAACTATGCTTTCTCCAAGGTTTATCATTTAGTTTACACTTTTTTGTTTGATGTTTTTAGGGTAGTTTATGGTTTTCAATGACTGTAAAATGAAAACGAATCTAGATAAACTATGAAATGATGCTGAAAAAAGAAAATGTATACAAATCTAGAACATGCAATTTTTTTCCTAATTTGTCTCAAGATTTAAGCAAAAAGAAAAATATCATTGATATGAATAACAATTTGTTTCAGAAACCTTATTTACATATTTGAAAGCAGAAACACTAATAAAATAAAGAACAAGATGCACCCAAAAATTGGTCAGGACACCTATATAGGGACTTATTTTCCCAAGGGCGAATGAGTCCTTGATTAAGGTTCTAGAAAATGAAGGTTTGAATTTTTGAGTTAATGTTTGTATTCCCAGTTTCATATTGCAAACTATGGTTTCAGTGATAGAATTTTCTAGATTTAGGTGGCCTTGGCAAATGAAATTAGTGACAAATCATGAACAAAGTGAAACTTTTTGAAATACAATTTTGACCAAATTTGTGAATGTAAATAACTGAAAAATACACTAATATACAAGTACTATGAAAAATAAATGTAATATGTATATAATTTTTTGGATTTTTCAGATTTTAAACAATGCAAAATAAAAATTTAAAACCCTAAATGAGATATAAACTAATGCAAATCCTAGATCTAGGGTTTTAATGAACTCCAAATCAAAAATTTTATAGTGCAAGAATGTTGAGTTCACCAAAATGAAACATAGAAAAATAGGTTTACCAAAATGAGACAAATGAAAATAGGGTTTAACCAAGATGGAGTGGGAAATAGTGTGTGGGCCTATCTTTCTATTAACTTCATTAGGAAATGAGATCCCCAAAGGTAGGATTGACTTTCAACCCTAGGTGAGTCAACCCTATTGGAGATCTTGCAAATTTCCTTCTGAAAGAGGATGGGGTAAAATCTACCTGAACAACACTTTTGGGAAATAAACTAAAAATAGTAAATGAACTCAATTATGAAATGTAAGCCTAGAATCATGTAGATGAAGCATAACTTTAACAGAAGTAACAAACTTTTAGTGTAGATTTGAGAAAGGTAAGACACTATGTACCCATCACCAAAAGTGGTTGCTTAGCGTCCAAAAATGATGAACGAGTCCTTGTACATATTTTTTTCCTCAATTTTTAGGAGCCTCTGGAGATAGATTTGAGATGCCTTTTCCCTCATGTTTGATTGCTAAAAATTCAGAAATGAATTTGTGATTTGAGTTTCCATGGCCTTGACAACTTTTTGTGACAACTTTGTAACTTTGACAACTTTTGCAATTTTGCACTTTTGAGATCTTCAATTTCAATCCTTCTTCAACCTAAGATTTGCACATACACAAGAGAGAGAAAATGTTTGTTTTTGGTGGATAATTGTTTGCCTTGGTCAAACCCTAGCTTGGTAATTTAACCTTGAAATGAAAGAATAGTAAAATGTAAGGAATGATGAATAAAAAATGCTATGTTGCAACTCACCAAACCCTTGAATGGTGATCCTTAGAGGACTGAAGTCTATAACATCCCTCTAAGATCTTGATCTTGCATGAAATGGCTTGATTGGATGTTGATCTTGATGTCTAAATGCTTGAAATCTACATCATAATGTTAGCTCCAAAAACATGCATAGATGCAAATAACTTTGACATGATGCTTGAGATCTTGAATGTTGATGTAGAAGATTGATAAATCTACTCTTGAATGCTCTTGAAAATAATATTTGTTATAGGAATTCTCTCATAAAAGTTATAGGATTTGAAACAATAAAAATACCTTGTATTTATAGGTAATTTTCTAATTTCCCAATAATTAAACATCAAAGGTCGACAATTACAATTTGAATTTGGATCATAAAAATGCCGCCAAAAACATATTAAAAATTGAGATCCTCAACTTAAGGAGGACCTACTTGCCCTTGGGCGAATGGGTCCTAGAACCTAAGTCTAGGACACTTAATTTCCAAGGCAATTTAATTAATGTTTGCAATTGTTTAATATGAGTTCCCCTTTCAGAAAATGAGATTAATTAGGCTTTTGAATGCATAATTGGGTCGATTAGAGGCTTAATTAAGTCCATTTAATTAAGGGGATGCAAAAATAGTGATAAAATGTAAAGGAGTACATTTTCCGTCACTACAAATGTATTCTCCCATTCCTCTATATTCCCTCAATTCCTCCTTTCTTTATCCCAACTTATTCTCCAAATTCATCTCAAACCAACCCCTTATTTTAGAGGATATCCTCATATTTTTTGAGTTAGATCCTTCTCCTCTATCCACTAAATTCATGAGGACACATCTCTCCCATTGTCCTAAATTTAAAATATTCCTTATTTGCTTTCATAAAACCTGATACACTCTTAGGTCCTCTCATGATCATTTTTATGATACTTTATCCCATGACCTAGATGATGATATAGATTCTATTATATCTCCACTTCTTATTCCCAAGATTTCTCCTATTAAATTTAATAGCACTTCTGTTCTCACACCCATATTCCATACTTCATATATACATTACCTAATGATAGGCCGAAACTCCCTATAATTTTTATTTCTGATCCTACTCCCTCGCCTAAAATATGTTATAGTTCTCTTGATGATCTATCCTTTGATACCTTTAGTTGTTTTTATAATGAGGGCACGATCCATGAACCATATTATCACAATCTATATGGTGAATATTCTTCATATTTTATTTCACCTAACTCTTACCATTATTGTGTCTTTGAGACCTTTGTAGATGATATTGACCTTGAATATTTTACCCATATGACCACTTTACACATACTTTTTATTTGAGATACATCTCGGCATTGACACATCTCCTTATCCCTCCTCTCACCACCTAAGAATTTTCACTTTATTATAGATCCACTCCATCCCTTGTTGGAACCATCATCATTATTTTACACTAAAACCCTCTCCCCATTATTCTCTACTCCATACTATTCGTCACCTTATGCTTCTATCATTTGTGATATCTTCAAATTGTACCATGTCACTTTTCACTTCCTTCATCTATAATGTCTTGAATTTCATATGAGACATCATATTTTACATCCAATAATATTGATGTAATATCATCACCTACCTTACCTTCACAACTAGGTGAAATATTACTCACTCCCTCCTAAAACCTATAACCTACATCCCGCCCTTTACCAAGCTTGAAGAATTTAAGATGTGGTAAAAACTACACTTTTATTTCTTTGATGAAAATTAGATGCATACCACGATGAAGAATTGAAGTGGTCCTCTCCCTTTAATAATGGTTTTACTTTTCATGATGTGTCTTATTCTCCTTCTCTAGCGCCTAATAAAAAATAGTATAGAGTGCATGTGGATGACTTATGTTGTGATGAGACTACTATGATGCCTTATCTTCCTTATCATGTATATGATGGTATGTGTATATAGTTTCATGAGATCCCAAGTATTTTTACTATTCATTCTCCACCTCTTTATTTAATTTATAATTTCATACACCCTATTCCCACTTCACATCCTATAATGAAACCTTTGAAACCTCCCTGTATTTACACCACCTCCCTCCACTTTTCATCCTACAATTCCTTGTAAGACCCCTTGCCTTCCACCCAATACAAACCACCTCCCTCTTTTCCCCTCCTTATACATACAACACACACTCTCTTCCTCGTCATGATGTTTCACTTTATCCTTAATATTATATTTATCCACTTACTCTTGATTAGATATATGCCTTTGTTAAACTGAAGGAGATAGAAGTGAAATTTGAGAATCTCACATTTCCCCTTCCACATTCAACTCATTCATGGATAGTCACGCCCCTTTCATCATTAATCCTTACATAACTATATCCAAGTGACATGGCTTGATTACATTTTGATAAATAAAATTTTACTAGAGATCCTATTCAATGTGTGTGACAATTATATATTCTTTGTTCAATCACTACCTTCAATGATCCATCTTAGCCAAATACTTCCCTAGAGAAATGGGTAGAGGATTTCTTTTATTATCTCTACAATATACTACTTATTTTTATACACGCATTTGTTTATCTTGTTCATGCCTTCACTCTTCACTTTCAATTCAACATAGAACCCAAGGCTTACCTTACACAACTAGCATATTAAAAACAAGATACTAACAAAGTTTTACAAGACTAAATTTCTCTATTATACTCATTACTAGTCCACATATAATTTCATCATCTTGATATTGCAATTGAACCTATATTTCTTGAAAATATTCCACCCCTTATCTAAGAGCATATAATTTTAACCCATCACCTCTCTTTCTAATTTGACTATGGAGGCCATTAAATTTGATCAAAATATTACAAATATTAGGATCATCTCCACTCATCCCCTCTTATTGATTCCACATATGAGACTTCTACATGAGATTCTTCTCTTGTCTTGTCAAAAAAACCAAAGGAAAGATATTATACGCCACTTTCCACTTCTCTTGAATAATTATTACCTTTTTTATTAGAATAAATTAATGTATCTCCCCTATATTTCTAAAAATATTAAACAAAGTTGGTCAATATCTCTCTCATTCTCTTACTATCAAGAATGTTAGTTCATTCTACCAACCAATGACTATTATTAAATAAAAAAAAAAATAATATTCATTGAAATGGTTCATGCAAACTTTGAGAGATTTGTTCATACATGAAATAGTCCCACACACCTTACTGAGAGTTTCACCACTCACATTGCATGTTGATAATTAATGATAAAATATAGGACCCATTTGTATTTTCTTAATATACTTTAATAATTGGTTGAACCCAGTTTTCCTTGATTTTACATCACTTGGATACATCATAGATTTATTGATTCATGCATTTTTATGCATTGCTTATGTATGTTGAATGATAATAAAAAATTCTAACACTATCTATGCATGTATTCCTACCTCACATCACTTTCACATACCCCTCTAGCATGTTCAACCTTCCTCATACCACCGCCTTTATGTTGTGACCCTCTATACCTTGCCATATAGTTTAATGGCCTAGTCACACAAGTCTTAGATTTCCAAGCCCTCCACATACTCTACCCTGACATTACTATATCCACTACTATCATGTCATATTTACTACACTATGTATTTGATATCCATAACAATTCAATGATATTTTTTCCCCTTCTTTCATCTAAACTCACTATTGAACCATATAATATTATATGTAGATGAAGCCCATTTCTTTCCTTGTCTAGTTGATGAGCACACACACTTCTATTGAGAGGGGGGTGAATCAATAAAAGCCAATAATTTTCTTATTTAAAATTGAACAACCATAATAATAGCAATCACACAATATTCAATAATTAAGAACACAAGATATACATGAAAACCCTTTCAGGGAAAAATCACAAGGAAGGACTGCTTGCATCTATTGTCCAAATCCAACCACAAAATAAAATTATCTTACAAAAATTTGTAGGCACCAACCCACTATAGACACCAATCCCCACTACTAAGCACCAACTTATCAAGAGATACCAATCTCTTCTATTAGGAGGTATCAACCTCCAAAAAAATTTAAAAAATCATCTTATTGAATATTTCTTCTTCAATGAATGAAAATATTTTGAATCTCCTTCATAATTTTTATTCAAAATTTCAAACGTTTATTTTGCTCTCCTTGATAAAAAATTTATTTTGTTTGAATGAAAACATTTATTCCATTAACTCCAACACCAATTTCACTTTTTTTTGTCTTATATCCCCTTTATGCATCTTTATGAAGAGGGCGATCTTTCCAAAGGAGTCATCATTTTTAAAAGGAGGTGTCCTTTTTTATTTATTTAAAATGGGAGGACTTGTCTCTAAACTTGGGCACCAAGGTAAATGAGATTAACTAGCTCATTAATCTACAACATGTTCTTTTGTGGCAATGTGCTCTAACTTGACATGTTTTATGCTACTTGTTCTCTTAAGAAGTGGTAATTGATAGGAATATGCTTTTTCCTAGAGTGCATAACATGATTCTTTTAAATATTTATTGTTCTAGTGTTATCAAAAAGTATTAAAATTGAATGATCATATTCTACTTTAATATCTTTCAATGTCTAATTCATCCAAAGAGCTTGTGTGCAACATTATGTTGTTGCTATGTATTATGCCTTTGTTGTGGATAAAGAAACAAAAGCTTACTTCTTGATTAACCAACACATTATATTGTTGCTAAGAAATAATGCTACTCCATTCGTACTCTTTCTATTATCGATACTTCCTACCCAATCTGCATCTGTATATGTTATTAGAGTGAAATATTCACCTCTTGGATACCACAAACCAAAGTCCAAAGTTACCTTTAGATATCTAAATATTATTTTGACTACTTGCACATGAGTTTCTTTTGGTGTTTATCGGAAATGTGCTACCATTCCTACTTCTTGCATAATGTCTAGCCTTGATGATGTTACATATAGTTTGACATGTAAATTTTTTGATTTTCTTTAGGAGAATCATCATCCTTGCTTAGTTTATAGTTCGTTACCGTGGGTGTGCTAACTGGTGCATAATATTCCATTCTAAAGTTTTTAACATTTATTTGACATACTTGGTTTGTGAGATAAATACACCTTTATCAGATTGAGAAATTCATAATCCAAGAAAGTTCATGACAACTCACCAAGCATAGACATCTCCAATTCCTTTTGCATATCATTTGCACATTCTTGACATGTTCTTTCACTACTGCCTACAAAAATGATGTCATCTACATAAACCACAAAAATCATTTGGTTACAATCAACAATTCCTCTTTTGAAGCCTTGTCATTGTAGATATTTGTCAAGTCTTGAATACTAGGCTCTGGGGACTTGCGTTAGCCCATAAATTACTTTCTTCAATTTACACACATAATCTTTACCTTCCAATAATAGTAAACCTTCTAGTTGTTAAATCTATACTTCTTACTTCAAATTTCCATTGAGAAAGGAAAACTTAACATATATTTGATAGAATCTAAAACTCTTGAAACAAGCATATCTCAAAAATATTCTAAGAGCTTCTATTCCTGCAACATAAAAAAAGTTTCTTCAAATTCAATACCTTCAACTTGAGCATAACCTTTACAAACTAACCTTGATTTGTTTCTTATCACTTGATCATTTTCATTTATCTTATTCTTGAAATCCCACTGGTACTAATCAGATTCTTATATTTTGGTCTTGGAACAAGTTCCCACATCTCATTTTTTCAATTTGATTCATCTCTTCTTCCATAACATCAATCTAATGATTATATTCACTAGCTTCTGCAAAGTCTTTAAGATTTATTTTGGATAGCAAGGAGAGGTTTCCTTGTTCAAATGTACTTGCTAATATTCTTCTAGTCTGTAATATAAAAATCTTTGTCACTGAGAATGATTCTTCTAGACAAATTGAGATGGTGCCTTTTTATCTTCTCTTCTATTTCTTCTATTTTTTTCCTTCTTCTTCTTCTTCCTCACAATTTGACTCCTTTGGGTGATTATTTTCTTGTGCTTTCTCTTTTTGTTTCCTCGCTTCATCCACTTTTACATTAGCACTCTCTATGATCTTTCACAATCTTTTATTGTAACATCTATAAGCCTTGCTCCTCAATGAATAACCGATTAAGATGCCTTCATTAGATCTAGAATCAAACTAGCCCAAGTCTTCGTCATCTCTTTTTAAGTAGCACTTACATCTGAACACTTTAAAGTATTTAACTATTGCTAATTTACCCTTCTATAATTCATAAGGTGTTTTGTTGTTGTTTACTTTGATTTTCGCTTTGCTCAAAATATATAATAATGTGTCAATTGTTTCTCTCCAAAACATGTTTGATAGCTTAGGTTCATTCAATATTATACTATCCATCTCTTGTATGGTTTGATTATTTCTGTATACCACTTGATTTTGTTGTGGAGTCCTTGTAGCTAAAACACACCTCTTTATTCCATAATGCTCATAAAAATCTTCAAATTCATTTGAGGTAAACTCACCTCCTTGATTTTATCTCAAGACTTGATTTTTAAACCAGTTGAGCATTTTCAACCAAGGCTTTAAAAGCTTTAAACTTATCAAATGCATTAGATTTTTCTTTCATGAAAGTAACCCGTGTCATTCTAGAATAATCATCAATAAAAAACTAAAGTAGCTTTCACCTTGTAAGCTTTGTGTCCTTGTAGGCCCACAAAGGTCTGTATGAATAAGTTCCAATGGATTTTTTGTTGAGTAATCCTTTGACTTCAAGCTTGCTCTTGTTTATTTCCCATGTTGACATTGCTTATAAAGAGTGTTTCAAGGTTTAGCAATCTATGGCACATCTCTTACAACTTTCTTAAAGCTAATTTTACTAGTTTATCAAAGTTCACATGGCCCATTCTTCTATTTCATAACTGACTTACACTTGTTTGTCCCATATAGCATTTTTCTCTGTTGATTTTACTAAGAATGTATAGGTTATTTGTTGTCCTATTTTCATCTACGACTATTTTTTCCTATAATTTTTTCCCTAATCACACAACTTTGAGCATGAAATGTAAGGGTGTGTCTTTGATCACACATTTGACTAAAAATAAGAAGACTATGCTCCAAACCTTCAACATACAAGATATATTATATATATTTTTTTTCCATTATCATGACTACGAGTACCTTTTCTAGTTATCCTTGTTGTAGCATTATCTTCAAACTTTACAGATCCTCCATTTACTTCCTTCAAAGTGAAAAACTTGCTCTTGTTCCTTATCATGTGACTTGAACAACCACTGTTAATGAACCATTGGTTTTCTTCATATTGGGCATGAAAAACAGTTTGCACAAGCATAAACTTCTCATTTTTTTGTTTTTCTTAGTTCTTCTTCCTTTTCCAAACTTTTGTAGATTCTTGCTTTTGTTTAGCAAGGGCATCCACTTTCTTGTTTTGTCTAGGAGATTCCACAAAACCACTTGTACAAAAATGTGCTATATGACCATAGCTGTTGCACTTATAACATTTAATATTATAATTCAATAAAGGAGCAAATGAATTGTAGTTTCTATTTAAGAACCCATGAGCATTTTTGTTTTTGTTCTATATATTTAAAATGATTGTAGTACAAAAATAGTATAACAAGAGGGGAACATGTGGTGGTTAGTCTAGAATATTATTTTTGGGATAGGGGACAACTTTCTTGAAGAAAGAGGTTAAGCCTTGAAATCCCTCTAACTTAGTGTACAAATGACATGACAAAGGGGACCACATAGACTAGTCCATATTGGATAAAATAATATAAGTACCTTAATTATTAGTAGGGTTTGTCCATCATTATTAAGTTATCATTATAATTATTCTTATATTAATTATGTGAAATTAACACATAGATTCAAAAAAACTCTATAACATAAAAATTTCTATAGATTTTTAAAAATAAAAAGAAATTAAATATATTCTACCCAATAAATATGAGAGTGTACTATAATTTATTATTGAAAATTCTAAAACATTATTTAAAAACTTTAGGCATAAAATAAAATGACAAAATTATTGTAAATTTTTTTTATTTAACTGAAAGAGATTTAAAAAAAAAATGTTGTCTAAAGTCTTCTTTAATGACCCTTAAAAGAAAATTATGAATATTTATATTTTTTTTGAAAAAACGTACAATTGTTTCATGTGACCATTATCCCCAATACACTATCAAGCGGTAAACGAGCAATCAGCAATCAGCAATGCCACAGTAATTATACCCAATTGTATCTAGGTACATACAACCTGATAAGCGTCTCCGAGACAATTGTGACTCTGTTTCCCAATAAAAACAGAGCAGTTTGCCGGCGATTTTCATTTCCATTTATACATGCAAATCCTCAAACAACTTTGCCATGAATAACTGAATATACATACATTTATTTCAGATTACAGTAGTGGTAATATATGCCACAGAGAGCTGGAGGGTTCGAAACCCCATGGGCGAAGAACAAGGATTGGAAATGAATAAAGAAGATAACAGCAGTACAAGCCAAGGGGGGTCGAACAAGAACAATAATAAGGCCAAGTCTTGCAAGGGTTGCCTGTATTACTCCTCGCAGTTGAAGACCAAACACCGCAACCCTCTTTGCGTTGGATTCAGCAGGGCTTTACAACAAGGTACGCCAATTCATGTTTATCATGCAAATGCCTCCAAATTAGGTTAGGTTTTATCCCTTATCTTATTTTTCAGATCCAACGTCAATTCTCATGAATTTTGGTGGACTTTAAATGTCTATGGTTACGGGAATTTATAATGAATTTGCATCTTTCATATGCTATAGAAATAGAGAATGTTTCTGCTAAAAAACTGTGTAAGTGTTTCTTGTATCACCGTTGGGGATCTTTCAGATGTTCTTGAGGCTTTCTCTTTGATTTTCTTTGGCAAGTGGTCACCCACGGAGATATATAAAAATATGAAGGTTCTAAATTTATATTAATTATTCTTTTATTAGTCAGGTTTGATTGAAGTTTTTTGGCAGATTAATTTGCACTAATCTTCTGGGTTAGACTTTGTAGGTTGTTTAGGTTCCTATTACTTTCTATTGAAGAACATTCTGGTGTAACCTTTGGCTTAGATAGCTTGCCCGAGGGATGTTGATTCTGTGAAAGTGAACCTGGACTTGCACCTGGCAACGTTGTGGTATTGTATAGGCTGCATCCAGATGGGGTATTTTATCCATGTTGGATGTGGAATTTTATCCAGTTTTGCCACATCATGTATCCGAGGGATTTGAACCAGCAAGTTTGTATAATCCAATTTTAAATCTTTACCACCAAGTTGGATGTGATATAATTCAATATTAACTCTTTATCATTTATCCTTGGGATTTGGACCAGCAACTTGGATGCTATATTCTAATCTAATTTCAGAACCTTTTGGTGTTTACTGGGGTTTGAATCCAGGACTCTTTTATTAGGCTCCTGGTGCTTTACCGCTTTAACTCCTCTGATTTGACATGATTTTTGACCGTTTTCCGAGTGTCAGAGGATTTTTAGAAGGACATGTTAATTGCAAATATTATTGAATTTGTTTTTTTGTAATTCTCTTTGGAAATTTATCTCCGTCTGTGAAAATTTCTGCATAATTAGAGGGTTTTGGAATGTTCTGAAGAAAATGTTTTTGATTGCATCTGAAGTGATTCTTAACAACAAGGTTATTCAGATAAGTATGTGTATGTTTGTCACTTTTACCACTTTACGGATATTACAATAAATTACATTGAATTCTTAATTCTTTATTTCAAATTTTGTATAAGTTTATCTTGTAGTTATGCTTGCAAAATTATTTTTCAATGAAAACTTCAGAATATTAGATGTTTTGAAATGGTTTCTTGAAAAGGTTATTGATTGCTTTTTGAAAAGTGTTTTAGAAGAAAACAGTGAGTTTATATAAGTACCCATACATTTGGCACTGATATTTGAAATTACAATGAAACACAGGTTAACATTAATGGCCACAACTGGCCAGTCTGGCAAATTTACAGGGCTTGAAAAATCACAAGCAGTAAAAGGATTACAAGTGATAAATTTGCAAATTTGGGCTTCTTCCACTGCACACACAAACTTCATTCAGCTAGCCTCTTTCTCTATTGGATTTGGGAGAAGGGAGAGGCTGACCCTTCCAGGATGAAATGTAAAGAGAGATCATCAACAGATAATATGAAACAGAGGTGCATTAGAATCTTGAAAATTCTCCCATATTATTTGCTCAACAAACTGGGTGATTCTTCAAGTGAAACAGAGGTGCATTGTGTGCCCATGGTAGCATAAATTGGAAAGCAATCAAAATCAAGTCATGGATCCTGAACATATATCCTCAACATAGTCCTGAACTTACGAATGACTGATCGTGTACACCAATAAAATGACGTAGGATGCTTTCTGTCTTTCTTATGCCCAAAAAATCAATATTTAGCAATAAAGATATCTGAACTTTTCCATGGATGAGGAAGGAAGGAAAGTGAGAGCATGCATGCTGCTTGAAGTCATCCTTTAAGGTCTTTCAGGCACATCCAGCAAGGGAAGGAGAACAATCTTTTTCATAATTCATGAGCAAAGAAGGAGATTGTGGTGCAGTGTGCGTGTGATAATTTGAATGTTGAAAAACAGAGGCCCATTTGTGGGAATAATTCCACAAGAATGTCCCAAGGTTCTTAAGCTCTCCAAGTTTGCATTCTAATTCCAGCCTGCATTTTCCATCTCAATTTTTGCTTCACAAAAATGCTAGTGAGTGGTTTGTGAAAAGCATCACTCACCTGTTGACCTGTCAGTCGAGCTTCCTAACCTCACTCATTGGTTAAATAATTATGGACCCTCAGTTTTTGCTTTGCAAAAATGAAATTGAATGGTTTGCAAAAACTGTCGCTTACCTCTTGACCAATTGATTGAGCTCCCTAACCACTTATATTGCAAAAATATTGGTATAATCCTACCTTCGCACTATATAATAAATTTTTAAAAATCAACATTTCCTAAAGAGATTATAACCTTGAATAGGTGCAGTCATTAAAATAGAAAATAGAGGGCCCTAGGTAGATAATGAAACAAGGAATTGAATAGCTATTAAGGAAATGATATCAAAGGGTCAAATTTTGATATTGCTTTCTGCTGCTCTTATAAAAATTCTTATAGCTTTCAGATTAGGTAAAGTACTGTATTATTAATTTGGTTAGTTATTCTTATCTAGGAAAGATAATGGCCTTGCCAGATATTTGCTGGGCTGGGGAGAGCAAAAAATTGTTTGTAACAGAGTGAACAATACGATTGGATTCTTGCTGCTGTCCTTTATATGAAGAAATGCTATTTTTAATAGCCATTGTTATCTTATTTTCCTGTAATCAGAGATAAATATCATTACTGTGAGGACCTATGATGGCATTCTGCAATGCTGATTCTCCCATGCTAAGGATCCAACAAGAAAATAATAATATATTATCACAATTTGTCTACTTTCAGAATTTACTTGTTGCAAAAGAAGCAGTAAGAGGAAATTATAAGCAAAACAATACACGGAAATGAAAACCTGTTAATGTTGCTATAGCTTCAATCTAAGGACATGTCCTAAAACAAAATTTGCATGACCTAATAATAATGCAAAGCTTCACATTTACTGTAGGTCCACATATAGTTTGAAGTTTTTTCATTGGAATAATGTTAGCTGACAATCAAATTGCTTAGAGGCAAAGTGATTGCATTAATTCTAGAATACATGCATTAATATAGGAATGACTGATGAAGGCAGTTTGTTTACATCACTGCCAAGTGAGACACCGAGTCAATGTTTTAGACCTCATTATGCTAACATTCCACAACTCAATTGTTTCTCCATTTACCTTATATTTTTGTTCAATAAGTGTAAAACTTGACCACCTACTCAATTCAAACATGTGACCTCCACTATGGTGTACACATGCCTTCATATTAGGCTAACTCAGGCTGTATATGTGCCAATTGGCAAGATAGTTTCTCTAAAATGATAGATGCATGCTATGCAGTCTGGAAACTGAACAAAGAGAAAGCAAGGTGTCTGTTTAGTTTGATTTTGAGTTTGTTTGTTGTTTTTTAATCATGCATGTAGTTTAGAGCTTTCACAAAATGGCACATGGATTCTAGTTTGTCTTAATGTTTTTAAATTTTAAATGAATGAATAGACAACTGCTTGATGTAGTGCCTAAAGACAAATTTGCAACAGGATCTTTAATTATAATGATGGAAGTTTCAATTAATCTTCGGTTAGAAACTTGTAAGCTCTGATGTTTCTCTGGTAACATTATTGAAGATCCAAAACTTTTGCAAGTAGATATTGCATGATATACGCTTTAGGGGTGATAAGCCTTAAAAGTTCTATTTGGGTCTTTTTACCATTTCTGATTTGTTTCTCCATGTTTACTATTTTTTCTGATTTACTATATATATTCTCTGTTTCCTTGCTGCTTGCATTTTTGGAATTTCTTTCCAGAGTTCTTTATATGCATCTCCAATTAGGTCTTCATCCATATACATGTTCAATCAATGTAATTTATATATTGAAGTTCATAGGTTAGAAGAGCTAAATTTTTGGACAAATATGCTTACTTCTTTAAATATTGAATGAACAGTACCAAATTATGTTGAAGTAGGGTCTGATATAGAGGCTTCAAATGAGGGACGGAGCTTGGAAGATTTTAAGTATGCTTGTGTTGGCTATTCAGCTTATGCAAATAAGAAAGATACACCAACTGATCAACATGGACAGGCAGAATTGCCGTATTGTGTAGGCATCGAGGTAAAATGATTACATATAAAAGTTAACTTCATTTATTGTTATGCTCTAGCTTGATGTGCACTTTATGATTCATTTTTGAGTAGACAGTGTGAAGTTGTATCAGTATATTATTGTAGTTACATTGTATTGTTCGTGAGGGCAATAGGGCCATTCAATTACCTATTGCTTGTAACAGAGAGAATACGAAACAAGCATGCTGTTTAACAAGGGTTGAATGATTATGGAGACTTGTTCAATTTACTACACCACGACATCACTCAACTCAATGTTCATACACCTATTTTGTTAGGAATCGAAGACCATGAGGTTTAGCCATGATAACCATTAACCATACTGAATTAAACAATATACAAAGAATTAAATTTGCAGAGAGAGAGATAGAGACAAATTAACATAGTACATAGGAATTTATGTGGGGAAAACCTTATGGTAAAAAACTTCACAAAAGCATCATTTTTTATTTGAGAAAACTTACATTGTCTGTCAGCCAATCTCAAGAAACTGATTTTCCACAATCTCTCCTCATCTCCCAATGCCTCGATACTTCTTGCAATAATGCCAAATTCTCATACACATATCACAAGATGATTTTTTTTCCATACATGGAAATCCCTTAAAAATAGGGATAGATGCAGCCATCCATTGTGATTGGATGAGTATGCCTTTTCATTATATGATATCTAACTAGTAAAATGATGTTTTCTATTAATCTATTAATTAATTATCAAACCCAAATTTTCATATGGGCTCAATATGACATATTATATCATGCTAAACCTTATTTTAAAAATAGAGCCATATTTAATGTTAATAGGATCACTTATAAATAATGTGGTCCCCCTAATATCATTATGTTCCAACACTCTTACTTAACCTTTATGGGGGTTCATGTTGTCAATTTCTTTTAAAAAGAAAAGATGAAGCTCCTTAGTAACACAAGACTTCTTTGACAAGCACGTCACAAGGATAAAATGTATGCGAAGATGAAGATCGTGCATTCCAAACTACAGGATGAACCTTTTTTCTAATTTTAGATTTCAGCTTTCTCCTAATGATACTAAAAGGGATCGTATAGAGTTTCTTGTTGGACCCTTTTTAAAGAGCCTCCTCCAACAACCCCCTTGAGTTCTTGTCACAATACATAGTGCCCATAGGTCTTACATACAATGCTTTTACATATGGAAGAAATAGTCTAGAGGAAGAGATACGTAGGGCTTGTAAGTCTTACACACAAAGCCCGTAGATCTTATATGTGCCACATCATTGCACAGGTCTTACATACAATGCCTGTAGGTCTAACATGTGTCCTTAGGTCTTATCCAATGCTCATAGGTCTTTCATACAAGGTTAGCTCTAGGAGGTGTCCACAATAAAAACATAAAATCCAATATAGTATGCCTCCAAGATATTATCATATTGGAGGTTTTGTTTGAATAGTTACTGTTTTGTCACAAGGCCTGACATCATGATGAGTAATGCCTGCAAGATGGTATTTGAGGCGATTTATGCCTCCATGAAGTAGCTTTTGACATCTAATGCAAATAACTATCCTAGGTGTAAGTCCCTGTACGCCATATCTCTAGCTCCGATTGGACGACTGCCTATAACCGACCTCAATTGGGTTGAGCTTGAGCTCGATCCAAATCCAAAGCCCTCTATGTTGGCCATTGCATCTAATAGGTAACCTACAAGTACAAAGTGAAAATACAACATTTTCATTTTTAAATACAAAAAAAATCAGCTTAAGTTTAACCTAAAATTTATATAAATCAACATAGATTAGTCTAAATCAACATAAATTTAGTATAATCTAATCATTTTATTCCCAAAATTAGGTTAAAATTAGGAAAATAATTTGTATATAATAAAACAATGAATTCTTAAAAAAATCAACATAAATGAAAAAAAAATGGTGTTAAATCCAATTTTTTGAAAGTAAATTTCAAATTACTACTAGGTTTTAGGAAATTATGAGCTTTTCCTAGCCTACATGCTTGATTTTAGTTGTTAAATGAATTAAAGTGATTGAAAAAAAAAAAGGAGAAAAATTTACTAACTTGCCCTTGAAAATCTTGAAATTTGCTTAAAAATCCTTCCAAGTAGCTCAAATTTGCTCTTCAATTGTTGCGTGATGAATAGTGAGGGCGTTGGAGACTTTATAAGCAAAAAAAGAGTGTCCTTTTTGTGGTTTTGATATGTCACAAGCGCGTTCCACATTTAGACAACGTCGATTGAGAATTTTTCATGAGCTCGTCAAGTTTTTGGTGAGTACTTGCCAAAAAATTGGCGAGTTTTCACTAGAAATGGTGAGTTTTACTCGCCATTTTTTTGGTGAGCAACTCGTCATAAAAAAAACTTAGTGAGTACTCACCAACTCGGCGAGTACTCGTCGAGTGTGCCAACTATGATCTAAACCATGTTATTGAGTAAAGCCTCTAGTGAGAAGTCTTGTCTTATATTTTTTTATTTAATTGTTAGAGTTAAACTTTCTAACAAACAAAAGCAATCAACAACATTTCATTTTGGGGGTGGAGGAAAAAAATCCCAACCCTTCTTTCTAAGTAGATCATCATACTCTACTTACATTGCATCCCTCCATTTCTTATCTCTATTAGCTTTTAAAAAAATCTGGGGTTTTCTTTCATAGAAAGTCATTAATGCATGAAATGTATGTTGACTCTTAGTTATTTTAGATGAAGGAGGATTTTTGATTTTTTTTTTGAATTAAGGTTTGAATGCATTTGGGTCTTTTGGGTTGAGGTCTATTAAAGGATCTTCCCCCCCCTGTCCCCTTTTTGAATTTATCTTCATAAGTTTCAATAGGTTGGATGGAGGATAAAGGCCCTACTTCATATGACATTCCTTTTTGAGAGATCATAAAGCCTTAAATTTTTTGTTCTTCCTCCATATCCTATAAGTATGCTTTTGAAAGAAGTTGTCAAGATTCTTTCTTTTGATTTTGGGAATAAATACACAAGTAGGGTTTCCAAATATTTTGAGGTGGGAAACATTAGGTTTCTTTTCCCCTCACATTTCTTAGGGCATTGGCAGATTTTGAATAAACACACACTTATATTGAGAGGGGGGGTGAATCAGTATAGATTAAAACTTTACTCCTTAACTAAATCAAGCATAGCAATATTACTTCAAGCCCTAATTATCCATAGCAATATCATTCATGTAAGATGTAGCAATCTAAGAACATGCACAAGAGACATACAATTTTACGTGGAAACCCTTACAGGAAAAAACCACAACAAAATCTTGCTTGTATTAATCTTCTTACAAAATTCGTAGGCACCAACCCACTGGAGACTCCAATACCCACCACTGAGCACCAACTCAGCGAGAGACTCCAATCTCTTCAACAAGAGGCGCCAACCTCACAATCTCCTCAAGTAGGGGGCGCCAACCTCCACAAGAATAATATTAATAATTTTAACTTGCCACTCCTAAGATCAGCCCTAATGCCTTCTCACAAATTTGCCAAAAATTTCCTCTCACAAATCTGCAATATAGTCTTTTGAAATCCAAAATTGAGTTGGCCTCCACAATAAACTATTATTATTATTAAGATAATTAACTAGCAATTGCACCTTAGTGTGCAATGGGTACACCGAAGAAGTGTGGAAGGTCAATTAGGATAAATTTTGATGTATTTTTTGCATACATTTACGCAATACATGGGGTCAATTGGTAGGCCATTTAGCAGATGATGTTTGTGCAACAAAGATTTGAATGGAGAAGTGATAGCTTCAAATCAACTATGCATCCACTTACAAGGATCCAAACATGATTGAAATAAAACCGTTGAATCAGAAAGATAATTAGGCCCCATTACCAATTGACTCGTGTTATGTTTGAAATAAGGAGAGAGGGAGAGAGAGAGGGAGAGATAGAGGGGGGAAGAGCAAGAGAAAGAGGGGTAAGGAGATAGAGATAGAGATAGAGATAGAGATAGAGATAGAGATGGAGATGGAGAAGGTGAAGGAGATGGATATTTCTCTTTTCCTTCATCTATTTTTTTCTATCTCCCTCACTATCAAACCTCGTTCTATGTCCCTATTTATTCCTCTATATCTCTACCTATCTCTCTATATCTCTTTGTCTCCCTCTTTATCTCTCTTTCTCTCTCTATCTCTATCTCTATCTCTATCTCTATCTCTTATCTCTATCTTTGTTTCTCTCTCTTCTCTTTTTTCTCTATATCCCTCTTTTTATACCTTTATTTCTTTGTCTCTTTCTCCTTTGTCTCATTTTTCTCCCTCTCACTCCTATTTTTTCTCTCTCCACCTATCTATATCTTATCTCTATCTCCCTCTCCCTTTTCTCTTCTTTTCTCTTTCTCTCTCTATATACATTTGTCTCCTTAAGTGTGCAATGGGTACACTGAAGAGGTCTTAAAGGTGAATTATCATATCCTTGATCAAATGACATGGTACCTTGAGCATAACTCCCCAAGGACACATGCCATTCTTGGATTGTTGACATGCAACAACCAATCAAAAGTTAGTTTATCTTTTCTCTATTCCCTCCCCCCCTCTCTCTCTCTCTATATATATATTTGTTTGTTTCTCTCATTCTCTATCTTATGAGTTTCTCTATTTTTATTAGCTGATAGGTTACATATAGTGTGAGATTTGAGCCTAAAACAAGTCTCACACCTGCAAACATTATCAAGTCGTTGAAAAAAAAGTTTTAGTTGTCATTTAATGGTAAACCATCTATGTTTAATGGTAAAATCCTCTAAAATATCAGGTTGCTTATCATATAAAAGCCAGATAAATATTGATTTGACAACTGGATGGAAACATTCTATTTCCATTTACAGTATTTTTTGTCAATTTTGTAAATAGGATTGCATTATGTCAATTCTGTAAATTGATTGCATTAGTTCTGTAAAATTCCTGATGTTATGCTTCATAGTTAATATTTAAATAGGAATATAATAATTCATTATTTATGATTCAAGGTTGTAGAGATAAAGGATGAATAGAGGATTGCATTTCCCATGGAGGCTTGTTGTGACCTATTTCACACATCGCCCCATTGCAAATGGGGACCCTAGTAGTTTGCTTTTTAGGGCTTTGCTGTCGCGCTTCAGTTTCATTTGATTTCTGTTTGGGGGGTTTAGAGTTTGAGTTTTTGAATGGTCACCCGAGTCAAGTGAAGAATTTGAGCCTGAATCATTGTGCAAACATCATCACAGTGCTTAGGAGGCCTGAGGGACGAAGATGCACTATCATTTCAGTCAATTCTGATATCTCCTACTTTTTGGGGACTGCCCCTCCGGACCCCCTATTTTTTTAGGGACTTCATTTTTGGCCTATTCTGGACTTCCTATTTTTTAGGGGCTATTTTTGGAAAAGTTTCTATTTTTGGCAGGGTTTCCACCTTAGGAAAGTGCTTGGATTTCAAAAAACCACTAAGAAGTTCCAAAAAACCAAGGGAAAATCACAGAAAATCATTTTAAAAATCTGGAAAAATTCATGAAAAGGTCTGAAAATCATGGTGAAAAATTGCCTAAGTATGGATATATGAGTTCATGAAGGCATGGAAGGAAGGCTGAAAGTCTAACCAGCAAGGACAATGGAGAGCAATATTAATGGCATGGATATAATTCGCCATGGCAATAGCAAAAGCTTCAGCCAAGTCTGCCTTTGGAAGAATATTAATGGCATGGACTCATGGAATGTCCGCTTCAAGCCAAATGGAATGATATCAAGACAAGTCCGCCTTGCCATGGCCTAAGTTCTTGCCAAGGTAAAGTCCGCCATAAAGAGGACGACACAAGTGAAAGTAAAGTCCGCCATGGAAAGCAAGACATGGCAAGAGGTCAAGGCATGTCCGCCATATGAAGATGGCTTGACTTTGAGTGATGTCCGCCCAGCTCACAAGGTAATGGCATAAACATGAGTGAAGTCCGCCCAACAAAACAAGAGATGACGTGAGAAGAAGGTAAGTCCACCCAGCTCATAAAGATGTGGCTTGGACACTAGCAAAGTCCATCCCAAGTAAAGGGCCTAAACAATTGACAAGTTCGCCACATGAAGAATGAATGAAAGTCCGCCCATGACATTAAGTCAAGATGGCTCAACACTAAGGTAAGTCCGACCTATGCCTTGGCAAAATGGAAAGAATGACTAGCAAGTCCGCCATACTTAGAGAAGTGGAAAAATCAAAATTTTTCCTAAACTTGGACATTGAAATGTTAAAGATATGCTTGGCACCTTGAGAAATTCGCCATACTTAGAGAAAATAAAGAATTTTTTTCCTAAGTCTAGCATTGACATGTCTAGAAAATGAGGAAATTCGCCTAAGACTTAGGAAGTTCTAAAAAATTATGGCAAAATAAAATGGAAGAAAAGAAAATTTTCCTAAGGCAAAGGCAAGAAAAAATTTAAATGAAAATCAAATTTGTCTTGGATAAAAATAAAAGGCCATAATTAAAATAATTAAAATAAAGGGGTTGAAAAATGACACGCGAAAATAATTATTTTAATTATTTTATTTTTTATTTTCAACACCCAAAGAGATAAAATTTGAATTTTTCTCTAAGACTCAAAATTGGAAAAAGACAAAAAAGGACTTCACTGAACTGGCGCCTAACTTAGAAACTTTCTCGGGGATTGATGCTAAAGATAAAATTTGCCATTTGGAAGCTGAGTGCAAGCCAAGTTTGAACTTGATTTAATGGAAACAATTGAATTTTGCTAAATAGGTCGAACTTCTCATCTTTATAATTGAATTTGCTTCTCATTTTCAATCATTCAGTTTTCGAAAGAGAAGTTGTGAAAATAAATTTTGGCTAAGGCAAGAAAGTTGAGAAAGTTTGAAGCAAAGTGAAGGAAGCAAATTCATACCAGCCAGCACTGTGATCTTGTCCATTTCATTTTAGTATCAGGCAGATTTACTTTCTTCACCTCATTCTGGCACTAAAACTTCGTTCATCTATTTGGATAAATTCTTTCATTTCCAACATAATCTTTCACAAAGTTTGATTTGTCACTTAGCTGGAATATTTTTCAAGTGATTTTAATTTTAAATTTTAATATTCTCTTTGTACCTTTTTGCAGATTTATTTTCAAGAGAATAAAAATGAAGTTTGCTAGTAAGGGTTCGTAGCCACAGTCCAAGATCAAATCCAAATGGGAAAACATTGTGGACACCAATCTCGACCATGTTGACTTTGATGATTTTAAGAGAAGAATGTACGGAAGTGATGAATTTTTACCCACACCAATTGCAAGAAGGATGATGTGCAACGACATTGTTCATGCAGCTGGATTTCCGCCAACAAAAGAATGTCCAGAGCTCATGGTAGAGTGTGCATTGCATTATAATGCACAAGAAAAACAGATAGAGGCACCTGATGGAAGAGTACTGGCATATTTGATTGAGCCAGCCATACAAGAGACATTTGGAATTCCAGCTTACCATCGGACATCTTATCGAACCAAAGATGATGCACGTAAACTTATCGAAGATCAGCAAGATCTCTGTGCATCAAATATCAATAAGTCCTGGTTGGTGAAGCCCAGATGTACTGCCAAAAAGATGCCGAAGAAATTGTCTAGAATTGATTTTAAAGAAGAATACGGAGATATTGTCTTATTGCTGAACAAAATTGTAGGCAATCCTCAGGGTGCGCCTTTTGAAACCTGGATGTATTATTTCATTGATGAAATAAATTCCGGGGTGAAGATGTTCAACTGGTCAAGAATGATCAGTAATAGTCTCCACAAGCAGTTGGTCAACCTGGAAAGAACCAAAACTTTTCATATGAGTTCTTGTGTCATATATCTGCTTGCAAGGACCTACAAATATGCTGGCTTGATTTGCAAAGGTGTAGTTGGCAATGGCAAAGGAGAGTTTAAGTCCTACGATTGCTATCCGCAATTGCAATTTAAGGAGAAGTCACACTTCAGACGGGCACATGACGCCTTTCTTATGTATATCACTCGAATTCTCCAAGGAGGAACACATCAGAGGTTTACCCGTGAGGCCAAAAGTTTGATCGACAGATATGGATCCTGGTTCATCCAGTTTCCCAGGTTTACATACATTAGGATTCAAGGATTCACAGGTCGCCCATATAGACTGCCAATCTATCCTACCAATAGAATGATTTTACTGGAAGTTCTAAGGCAATTGGAGACATATCAGAATATCCAAAGGCCAAAGCAGAAAGCAGTTGTCACTTTTCCACTCTTCATCGGCAAACTGGAAGAATCATGTCCATTGGCGCAAGCGGCAAAGAGTGCTCGATTGGAGATACAAAGATACCCGTTCATATCCTACAAGCCCAGAGTTGACTTCGATCCACTCCATCACATTGGAATTGTGGATGGAGAGAAGTATAAACACATAATAAACTTAGAAGATTTTTGGGCAAACGCAGCTGATGAATATGATGTGAGAAAAAGACTGTGGTCAAGGTTGCCATTGGATATAATAAGGACGACAAAACTTTTTCGAGTACCCGATCAGCTAGATGATGATGGAGTATACATGCAGCCGGGCTTTGATGAAAGCCAACCGCTTCCTCCTGTAAGGTGGTCTGAGCCTGAGCTTGGTGACCTGACAACATTCATGAGGCCTGTATTCAAATATTCCAAATGGTGGATGGACCAGCAAGTGAAAATTTTGCAAAAAAGCAAGGTGCCATTTACATACAATCTAATGGGTGAGGCAGAGTCTTGTTCCTCAAATGCCGGTGCATCTCATGGAGGTGAACCAACAGACGTTGTCAACTTGAAAAAGAGAAAAGAAATTGATGACTTTGCAAAGCAGAACAAAAAGAAAGCAACGGATGAAGGACCCGCTTAAAAAGAAGCAGAAATCCAAACCCCTTCATTCGTCTACATCCAGAAATATAGATCATGGAGGAAGAGTCATGGGAGCAAGTTAGAATTCCTTCGCCAATTTTGGAAAGAGATATGGAGCCAATGCAATTGGAAGATGATGATCACCCCTATCCTATGGGTACAAAGATTCTGGAGTCGGACAATGACATGGATATCATGGATGGAAAATTTGAAGAGGGAATGATTTCCGCTCTCAAGGGAATCCAGGAAGACCCATCCGTGCAAGAGATTCAAGATATGCCAGAAGTTCAGGATATGTAGGACATCCAAGATCAACAAGAAGATGGAATTGAACAGTCAACCATCCCAGATTGGCTGAAAGAGAGACTAAAGATAAAGGCGCCAGTAGAGGTACCAGAAGAAGATGATACCACAAATTTCTTGGCGAGGCTAGAGCAAATTGCCACAAGAAAGCCAACCAAGAAATTTTCTGCCATACAAAGAGATGAGGTTGGTAACCACACAGTGCAAATTGCAGTGCCTACAGTTGATAAATTCCAAGACGAGATTGCCCCAAACGAATATGCCATCACAACTATTGATATGGGTCCGACGACAAAAGGACAAGAAGTTGAGGACCTGGATAATTCTGTTGCCACCATCAAGTCTAGGATGGAGAGAGAAGTGGCGAAGAAAAGAGAGTATAAAAGAGAGATTGAGCGTCTAAAAGAGTATATTCAGCATTTAACCAGGCCACTCAATCAAGGTGACCAATCAACACCTCCACTTCCAAACTCTTCACAGGAACCGGTCATAAATTTTGACAAGGAATTGACTACAGCCAGAGAAACTAAAGACTGGATGGCAGGAAAGAAAGAAGAGGCAATGGCATTTGCAGAGAAGTTGGCATATGTTTATGAGCAAACTTCCTTTCTGCTATCACGAGTGGCAAACTTGGCAGAAGCATGGGATGGCCTCCAAGACATCCAAAATAAAATTATCCCATGTCTTCGAGAAATAAAGGGCATTCCAAAGCAGAGATTGATTGATGAAAAGATTATTGAAGCTGGAGTTGCATATGATTTCAGTAGCTGGTACTATGCATTGATCTCACGGGGAGAAGTCCTAGAAAGAGTAAAGCAAGATGGCGCCAAAATTGAAGAGCAGGCAAAGGAGATTCGGAGTAAGATTTACCAAATGGCTGCAGATGTGCTTGACAGAGATATTGTCTTAAAGAAACACTTGCAGCCAGAAAATTTAAAAGATAAAGTTCAAAGAATTTTCTCCATCACTTCCGGGCCAATCATGAAGGAAAATTTGACCAAAGCATTCAACTTCCTGACCGTCTGAGACACCTTTTTGTTGCATGAATCAGAATGGACAATCACCTTTGCAGGATGTGCAGAAAGTCTAGACTTGTTGGAGTACAAAGTCAATGCGCTGCTAGACATTACCATGGAAGAAGTTATTAAAATAATATTCTTTATTTATTTATTAATGCTCAACTATGTAAAATATTGTAAAATATCTAGATAAGATCGTCTTTGTTGTCCAAGATCTTATTTGAAGTTTCTTTTAGAAACTTCCCGCTTTTTCCTAAGATAAGATCGAACACGATCTTATCCTGTAACATCTTGTAAATTATTTATTGAGCACATTGCTTGTTGTTAATACATCCAATATTTTACCAATTACCTGTGTAATATGGTATCAGAGCTCAGGAAAACAATTTTTTTCGAAAAAATTAATAATTTCTTTTTGAAATTATTTTGTTTCAATTTTTCGAAATAATTGATTTTTTTTTGAAAATTTTATAATTCTGAAAAAATTTTAGTGGACATTTTCGACATTATTGGATACCTGAGTTTCGAAGATCTGTGCTTGAAGATTTTTCGTGGTTCTGCAAATACAAGTGTGGGCTCGTTTTTTTTATTTGGCCGCGTGTTTTAAAGCTTCTGGTTTGGGCGAAATCTCTTTTGGTTTTTCGGTGCATTCCTGAGAAACAACGACTTTCTGGTGCTCTCCTTTCATTTCTGCTTCCGTGTCCTCTATATCTCCCGCGTTGTGCCCTGCGGATCATCGTGATTGAGCCTGCGCGACTGGCTTTTTTCCCTCGTCACAGTTTCTTTGTGCCGTTTTTTGGAGGACGAAGATTTCATATTTGTTCAGGCTTGTTTTGTCTCCATACGCGTGCATTTTTCGTGCCCTTGTCTCTGCACGACGGATTATGTGGAAGCTTGTGTTTTCTCTTCTCTGTTCTTCGCGTGACGGAAACGTGTTTTTTTGAAAACTCCTTTAGCCGCGTTTCATCTGGTGTTGAACGCGATTTACGAAGGATTTTTGTCTGCATTTTTTACCCGCGTATTGTCCTAAAGTTGGACGAATCTTTTGATAGATTTCAGAATTTTTTTTTCTGTGTTTTCATGGCGGCTAGGGCCTTCTGGAAGCTCGACTAGGGTTTTGAACCCTCAAATCACATTGGAAATTTTTTTTGATTGAAATTCTTGGTGGGTTTTTCGAGAGCTCAACTGGGTTGGTCTCCGAATTTTCTGGGTGCATCGTTTTCCGTGCCTCAAATTTTGTGCCATTCGTACACTATACTTTTTGCAGACTGTACCTGAATTTGCCTCTTTTTTCATTGGAATTTGTGCCTCGAGTTTCGTGCATCAACCTCTTCTCAGTACCTCGTTTTTCATGCCTCGAAAAATGTGAAGATGGCCAGTTTAAATAATTTAATGCTGGAGGGCAGTCAGAGATTTAATGGCAAAAATGATAACACCTGGAAGTAGCGGATGCTGACAATTTTTTAATACTGCTGCCTTGATCAGATGTTCCTCGGCAAAGCTACTTGTCCCACAATGGAGGGTAAGGATCAGGAGAAGTTTGATGAGCAGAATCGTGAAGCGGTAATGCTTATTAAGCTTTCGGTTACTGATGATCAGCTCCCTCAGATTCCACTCGGAAAATCAGCTAAGGAGATCTGGGATCACTTGAAGGGTTTGCATGAAACTTCCGGCAAAAGTCGTGCGTTTTTCTTGAAGAATATGCTGCTTTCTATCATGATGGATGAGAAGACAACTCTGCAAGCGCACCTGAATAAAATATAGGAGATCAAAGATCAATTGGAGGCGATTGGTCGGAAAATGGAGGAGGAAGACATGGTTGTGATCACCCTGATGAGTCTACCGAAGTCCTATGAACACTTCATAGAGACTCTCAACATTACGTCTGCTAATGTTGATCTCAAGTTTCCAAATCTGTGCACTATCTTGTTGCAGCAGGATTGCTGGAGACAACAATTCGGTAGCAGTGAATCATCATCCTCCACGGAGCAGGCCTTTGCAGCTAAAACTCAGCCCAAGCATCAAGGGAAAGGTCAGCCTTCCCAGCAGAAAGGCTCAAGTTAGACCTCCACCAGCCCGAAGAAGAAAAATGTTCAGTGTAACTACTGTCATAAATTTGGCCACATCAAGAAAGATTGCCATGCTCGTTTGGCTTCTGAGCAAAAGAAGCAGGGAGGGTTTCAGCAGAAAGCCAATGTCGCCGAGCACTCTGAGCAGAAGGAATCTGCCTTTTATGCACTCATGGCAAAGAGACCAGCAAACCATGTCAAATCCTCTACTTGGTACATAGATTCTGGTGCCTCGCGTCATTTCTCACATAGGCGTGACTGGTTCACCAACTTTTCCCCTTGCATTGACTCGGTGATTTTTGGAGGAGGCGAGGAATACACAGTTGTCGACACAGGCACTGTTCAGGTTCAGTTTGGCGGGAGGGATCTCATATTCCTCAACGTGTATTATGTACCTGATATAGAGCTCAACCTTCTCTCAATCAATTAGATAATGCGGCATTCTCCCCAGATGGATGTGGTGTTTAGCTCGCACAAATGTTCAATTGTAGATTGCGAGACTCGCACAACGGTGGCCATTGGGATAGAGGATCATGGCCTTTATAGGCTTGTGGACACTGGTGATTCTCCGGAGTTAGCCTTGGCAGCCAGAAATTCAGCTGTCACTAGTGTTTGGCACCAGTGGTACGGGCACTTGAACGTGCACTATCTCTCTCAGCTTGCTTGGGAGGGACTTGTAGATGGCTTACCTGACATTCAGACTCAACATCAGGGCGTTTGTGGTGCTTGTCAGGCCGGGAAACAGAATCGCACACCGTTCAAAGATGGCGACTCTTGGCGCGCTTCTAAGGTACTTCAATTAATTCATGCTGATATTTGTGGGCCTATGTCTACTTCTTCTGTAACTGGTTGCAAGTACTTTCTACTCTTTGTTGATGATTATAGTAGGAAAATGTGGGTGTACTTTCTTAAGCAGAAATTAGAAGTTTTTAATGTATTTCAGAAGTTTAAGGCCTTGGTAGAAAAAGAGTCTAGTTCTTGTATCATAACTCTTAGGTCAGATAATGGGGGGGAATTCTGTTCTAGTGCATTCTCCAACTTCTGTGATACTCATGGGATAAAACGTCAGTTGACCACACCCTACACTCCTCAGCCCACACTTGTATTTGCAGAACCATGAAAATCTTCAAGCACAGATCTTCGAAACTCAGGTATCCAATAATGTCGAAAATGTCCACTGAAAATTTTTCAGAATTATAAAATTTAAAAAAAAAAATCAATTATTTCAAAAAATTGAAACAAAATAATTTCAAAAAGAAATTATTAATTTTTTCGAAAAAAATTGTTTTCCTGAGCTCTGATACCATATTACACAGGTATTAACAACGAGCAATGTGCTCAATAAATAATTTACAAGATGTTATAGGATAAGATCGAACACGATCTTATCTCAGGAAAAAGCAGGAAGTTTCTAAAATAAACTTTAGATAAGATCTCAGACAACAAAGACGATCTTATCTAGATATTTTACAATATTTTACATAGTTGAGCATTAATAAATAAATAAAGAATATTATTTTAATAGATGTCTCATAGCATGAGTTGGAGCAACGTACATAATATAGCCTTGAGAAATGACTTGGAGCAACGTACATAATGAAAGGAGATTCAGAGTAAGATTTACCAAATGGCTGCAAATGTGCTTGACAGAGATATTGTCTTAAAGAAACACTTGCAGCCAGAAAATTTAAAAGATAAAGTTCAAAGAATTTTCTCCATCACTTCCGGGCCAATCATGAAGGAAAATTTGACCAAAGCATTCAGCTTCCTGACCATCTGAGACACCTTTTTGTTGCATGAATCAGAATGGACAATCACTTTCGCAGGATGTGCAGAAAGTCTAGACTTGTTGGAGTACAAAGTCAATGTGCTGCTAGACATTACCATGGAAGAAGTCAGCATGATCGTGTCTAGGTTCACTGACCGTAATGCTTTGCGAGTGGATAAGGATGCAACTCCCAGTGCATGAAGTTCTTTGCAGTTAACTGATTGTTGTTTTGGCAACCCTAATTCGGGTTTTGTTATGTTTAATCTGGGCTATTAATCTCATTTTGATCGTGGCCGTTCATTGTACTCGAAAAACTCTATATAAACCCCCTCCCCCTCTCTCATTTTTTGATATAGATGAATAGATAGGTAGAGATATAGAAGATAGCGTGATATAGAGGATTAGAGGAGATAGAAGAGATTGTAGAGAATAAGAGAGAAAGTTTTATGAAATTGTTGCTAAAGACTATTTTGATAATAAAGTTCATAATGCATGAGAGCTTTGAATCCTTTCATTGTCAAATGGTTGCATGGTTGCATATTTCTCTTCCTCGTAAAGTAGATTTGAATTAGAATCTTATTCAATGCATGTTAAGAGAATGACAGATTGATAGCAGAGATTAGTGAAACTTAGCTCATACTTTCTTTGAGTGGATGCTTTTCATTCAATGCGTAAAGTTAGACTGAGCTTTTGATGTGGACATAGTTGAAAAACTCGTGTAAAACTCGCTTGACTCGCGAGTAATCGCGTGGCAAAGTGAGAGGCAAGTTAATCGCATAAAAACTCGCAGCCGAGTAATAGTTAAAAATCGCGGCGCGTCCTCTGCTAAAAAACGCGAAAAATTGCGCGTGAAAGAGGGAAAATGCGGGTACCACAGTGAAAAACGTTTTTTATAATTTTTGCCCTAAGTTTTTTTGGGACTCCTGATCACAAACTGTAAAAAGGGCATTTTATGTTCATTTTATTCACCACGCACAAAGCAGACGGTGCACAAGGAAAAAATGCACAGGAGAAAAATGACGGTGCTAGAAAAAACGACGGCACCGAAGAAATCGACGGCTGCAGCAAGTATTTTCTTTGTTTTCCTGCGAATTTCTCCATTGTCCAACTCCATTTGATTATTTGCATTGAAATTTGACGGGATTTAGAAAACAAAAGACCTAAAAAAATTTAAAATCCATAACGTTTTTGCCTTGCTAAATTTTTTAATTAATTTTTTTTAATATTTTTGCCTAGATCTATCATTGTAAATTTTTTAATTAATTATTATTTTTATTTATTGATTTGCAATCAAATATTTGTAAAACTAAAGATTAATATATATATATATATATATATATATATATAATAATAATAATAACTATAAGTATTTAAAAAATTGAAATTTTTTAATTTAATTGTTTTTTAAAACTTATAATTTAAAATTTTAATATATTAATTTATAATTGATTTAAGTTTATAATATATTAACTTATAATTTTTAATTTAATATTAACTTATAATTATTAATTTGATTTTTTTTAACTTATAATTTAATAGATTAATTTATAATTGATTTAACTTATATAATTTTTAATAATTTAATTTAATATATTAACTTATAATTTTGAATTTGATTTATTTTTAAAACTTATAAATTTATAATATAATATATTAACTTATATTTGTAAAAGAAAATTGAAAACTTCTAATTTAATTTAATTTATTTTTAAAACTTAAAATTAAAAATAATTGAAATATATTAATTTATATTATGATAAATTGATGAATAGTAGAAAAAAAAATAATAACAAAAATAATGATATTCAAATTGCAAATTTTATTTCAATATTATTATTTTTGTTATTATTTTCTTTTCTAGTATTCTTTATTATCAATTTATCATAATGTAAATTAATACATTAAAATATTTCAATCAGTTTTAATTTTAATATGTTTCAAAATTCAAATCTTTCAAATTTCAATCATTTTTAAATTTTAATATATTTCATTTATTTTGTTTAACTTCACTTTTTATCTCTTAACATTTATCTTGTCTCTCTTTTGCTAGGTATTTTACTAATGGCTTCTGCAAGTAAAAAGAGTGGTGGCAAACCAAGAGATCCTTGTTGGAAACATGGAACACCGGGTGCAACGCGAGGAGAGGTTATTTGCAACCATTGCACCGAGATCTATTTTGGTGGCATAAACCGGCTGAAATACCACCTTGCACGAATCCCTTGTCGAGATGTTACACCATGTAAAGAGGCACCTGAAGAGGTTGAGATGGAGGCCAGAGCACTCGTTGCAGCATTTGACCAAAGGAAGGAAAGTAAAAAGAGAGCAGCAAAGGCAATGGCAGCACCATATGCAAATTTCAGTTCTACAAGGTCACAAAGGGCTACGGGAGGCTCTTCTTCTCTTGGGCCACTGATACGAGGATTAGGATCTGGAAGTGTGGGCAGCCTCAATTCTAGTGTTTTTGTTCCACGTAATACTCCCAGCGCACAACCTTCATTGGAAGGTACTTCTTGGAATAGAGAGTTGCAAAATGAGGCGAAGTTGGCATGTGCTTGATTTTGGTACTACAAAGATATTCCATTCAATGTTGCTTCTAGTCCTTATTAGGAAGAGTTGGTCACTGCATTGATTGTGGTAGGTAAGGGGTTCAAGGCCCCAAGTCGTTATGAGTTGAGTGGGCCATTATTGCAAAATGAGGTCCAAAACACACACAAACTAGTGGAGGAACAAAGGAGAAATTGGGAAAAGAATGGCTGCACCATTATATCTGATGGGTGGACGAATGGCAGAAATAGGACACTCATCAACTTTCTAGTGGCTTCAGGGGGACAATTGGTATTTCTAAAATCAGTTGATGCTTCCAATGAAACAAAAAATGCAGAGACCTTGTGCAACATGTTGGATGAGGTGGTGATGGAAGTGGGAGTTCAAAATGTAATTCAAATTGTGACCGACAATGTAGATGCATATGTGGTAGTCGGTAAACTTCTAATGGCGAGGCATCCTACATTATCTTGGAGCCCTGTGCTGCCCATTGTCTTGACTTGCTCCTTGAGGACATAGGGAAAATAAGTTGGGTGAAGAATGTGGTTGAAGATGGAAGGAATATCAAAAAGTACATCTACAATCACACATGGGTCCTAAGTCTCATGAGAGAGCACACTGATGGTAAGGATCTCGTGCGATCAGGAGTCACACGCTTTGCCACCAATTTCCTCACCTTGCAAAGCATTTTAGCTACATTGCCCAACCTCAAGTGCATGTTTGTGAGCGAAAAATGGGTTGAGAGTCCTTATTCCAAGAAGCCTGAAGCAGATAAGGTTAAGAAGAGCATTTTTGATGATAGATTTGCCAAACAAATGGAGGAGATCATCAAAGTAAGTTTTCAAACATTTATTGATGATTTATTTTTTTGCTTTCTAATATTACAGCTTGCTAATTTTGTTATTTTTTTTATATTTTAGGTGTCAGAACTGTTGGTTAGAGTTCTACGATTGGTGGATGGGGATAAAAGCCCCATGGGGTATCTATATGAGGCCATGGATAAGGCCAAAGAGGCAATTCAACATTTATATGCGTCAAACAAGACCAAATATGAACCCATATGGCACATAATAGATCGGAGGTGGAACCGACAACTCCACCAACATATTCATGCTGCTGCCTACTTTTTGAACCCCAAGTTTTATTTCTCTCCTACTTTCAAAGCAGATGCAAAGGTTCAAGTTGGCCTCAATACATGTATTGAGAGATTGGTTAGTAATGATGACCTTTGAGATCTCATACTTGATGAGATACAGAGCTATAAGAGGGCCGAAGGGCCATTGTTTTCTTCCAAGGATTGCATTTGTAGGAGAGACACTCTACAGCCAGGTAACAAATTCATGTGTTTAATATTATTTTACTATTTATGACATTATTAAATCCTTACTAAGTTATAAATGGCAATTGTTATCCTTGTAGATTTTTGGTGGCAAGATTATGGTGCCACAACGCCTAATCTTCAAAAGGTTGCCATTCGTATTTTAGGTCAGCCTTGTAGTGCATCTGGTTGTGAGCGCAATTGGAGTGTCTTTGAAGCCATTCACACAAAGAAGCGCAATCGGTTGACTCAAAAGCGCTTGAATGACCTTGTCTACGTGTGCTACAACCTTCGGTTGCATGAGAAGAAGGTACAAGGGTTGAGTTCACATGAAGCACTTGACTTTGATGACATTGATCCATACTCATATTGGATTGCTGAGCCTGATGAGGTCAATGTGGAACCATGGATAAGTGATGATGAGTTCGCTGAAATGGAAAGGGAGGCAGATGCAGTTGAATGGGAAGCAGAGGTGGCAGCATATGAGGAGGAAGAAGGCGAGCTTGGTCAACCAATAGAGGCAGTTTCTTCACACACACAACTTGATCCTATCCCTATGGATGAGGCACTTGTTGGGGCACCTGTTGAGGCTTCTATTGAGGACACTGCACCTATACCATCTACTTCAGTACCACCCACACAATAGCGACAAAAAATTTTGAGTTTTAGTCGTAGAAGAAATTTAGGATAGATAATTTTTATTGATACTGAAACTTGAAGTTGATATGTATTGAGAAGTCGAACTTGTTTTTTGGTCTATGATACATTGATGCTTGATATGTATTAAGGTTTTAAACTCTAATTTTGATTTATAGATGATGAAATCAGTAAATACATTGATGATTGATATGTATTAAACTCTAATTTTGATTTATATATGATGAAATCAGTAATATGTTCTAAAAATTCAGTTTATATATGTGGTTTTTAAGAATATTTTAAAAAATTGTGTATTTTCAAATGTTCGATAAATTTGCCGATTTATTGCCAAGTTTTTCCCTGAGTTTTTGCAGAGTCCTGAGTTTTTAAAATTTGTGGGTCTGTTGAGTCCGAGTTTTTCAACTATGGATGTGGATGCTTCAATGTTTACTTCAAATAATGTTGTTCTATTGATGGTATTGTTCGTAGTAAGGAAATCTTAAGCACAAATCCCATAAGATTGCACTTGCTTTGTGTAGTTGTCGTATAGCGCGGTGAAATGAAGTATTGTTTATTTAGTTTCACTTAATCCTTGCCGTCTCTTGATTTCGTAGGAATAGCATAGGATTTCTAAACCCTTACTCTTTTTCATTTTTTTTTGTCTAAAGTCAGAAAATTCCAAAATGATACTGCATTTGCGTCTTTGCTTTTCTGAGTAACTTACCGAAGTAAATCCCTATTGTGTCCCCGACAAATCACATCAACCACAGAGCTTGTCCACACCTAATTGAAACATTGGAATTGCTGTATGATCTTTCTTGCAATCTTAGCATACGAAGTAGTTTTCAAGAGGGGATAGAGCGTCTTTGGGTACTTTATTCTAGAATGTTTGTTGTGTCATAAAGCACGCATCAACAAGGCTAAATTTCGACTAAGGTATATAGGCATGAATTTGGACTAGGGTGAAATGCGTGAAGGAAGAATAGGTATGCTCTTGGGGATTTCTATACACTCTAACATCTATGAAAGGTTTGAAATTCATGAAATTTGATGAAAAGCGAAATAATCCACAAAGGCGTGCATTTAGTGAGCAATTAAAATCTATGAAAATGATGAATTTGTGAAGGTCAAAAGCTAGACAAGATACGATCTTCCTCTCAAATGCACAGTAGCAATTACTTAAGAAGAGGATTCTCACCAACCGGTTGAAATTGGCTGCGCAAAAACATAAGGATGCTGCAAGGACCTACACCAACTTCCCCATGGCGAGGACCTATGCCGTGGAGAGCGTGTTCTTGACCTTGAACAATACTGTGCGTGTGAACATGACATTCGAGTCAAACTCCTTTCCGGAGGAGGTGAAAAACTCCGATTTCTTTCTCTCAAGTGATGATCCAATGAACTGTGAGGAGAATCACCATTGAAGTAGATGGCTCACGCTGGCGCTCTGCCCTCTGATCAATTTGCAAATGTAATTAGATCAATATATTCCCCTTTTTCCCAGAGGCGTACCTATGTCTTAGGAAACCCATTCCCCTGTCCTCGAAACTTGGAGAAACACTGCTATTATATAAAACATTCCGGTGTTTTTCCGCCAATATTGGCAAAACATTGACTTAGCTGCTCAAAACTAATATGCTGATTTGAACAATGGTACACAAAATGGTGAAAGGCCTAATTAATGTTAACTTATGACTTACCAACTAGAAAGGTGGGAAATAATCTGACTGCCAAACTATAATCCACATTTGGGCTGACTTTCCGCAACTTTATTTGGGCTAAATAATCAACAGAAATCCATGCAAAACTCAAAAGTGGAACACTGGGATAACCACATGGTTCTATTAGGTTTTCAGAGGACTTTAAAACAAATAAAACCTCCTTTAAATCTCCCCATCTGTGAAGTAATGGTAGGCGCAGCATTCCCTCATCCCTCGATTACAAGGACAAAACACCTTTATACTCACGGTAGGTGGAGCGTTTCTCTGTTTTGCTATTTCAATTATTATCATTTTTTACCAAGTCTACATGCGGTTCTACTACAACAGGCCACGACGGGTACAACGTGTTCGAAGCCGGACGCTCGGGACCTCACGGGCTGGTCGCTTGTCCTAGACAGGAGAAGACGGCTACTTTTTCACGCTGGCTAGAGAAGGGCTGTGCAAGCAGGTGTTAGACGCTCTTCCGGTTTTTGTCTATAACCCATAAAACAGCTTCAAAGACGGTTTACGGTGTGTAGTTTGCTTGTGTGAATTCGAGGAGGAGGAGAGGGCTAGACTTTTGCCCATCTGCAACTACAACTTTCATTTGGACGAGAAAAAAATTCAACCGTGGAGATGAAACCAATCATCTCCCACCCCCTTCTGCACTGTGGATGGATAAAGCGAGTCAGGCTCACTTCAAATTGGGTATTATGAAAATTCCCTAGCAGAGCAAAAAATAATCTTGGAAAGGCACCATTCTAGTGGTAAGATCCTCTTGATATTTCTCAAATGCCCTCTCACTAAATTCCATAACGCAATCTTCTACCACTCGCACTTGCTGAGTAGATTTTTATGGCATTTAAAGCAAAGATTTGTCTGCCAGAATCAGATCAGATTATTTCGATTAAACAGATCTCAATGCAAGACGAGGTGACGGTACCGGCCGTATCAATGCAAGACGATTAAACGAATCTCACCCGTTCATCAATTTTCATCCTTTTTTGGGCTGTTTTTCACTGTATTTTCGCTGCTTTCCCTGCCTCTATTGGTATCCGCTCCTCCAAACTCTTCCTGGTATTTACCTTTCACTTCTCCAATTTGGCGAGCTGCAGCCTGAAAATAAGGTTTCGACGAGGATTATAGAGTATCTTTATATTCATTCAGCCAGCTATTGATGTTTATCTAGTACGGAGAGTTTGTGCTTTGACCATTTGCATTGCTTTAGAGTGATCAAATCAGACACATTCAAACTCCTCTTCTCCACGCAAGGATAGATGACCAAATATGAAAGATAGAGCATTATAGAGCATTAATGCCTCAGAGACAAAGGAGTGAATGAGTGCGATGAAAGTAATTGTCTCCCAACTGTTATAACACCGTAGATTATAAAATTTAGCTTCGTTCATTTCAAATTGGATACGCCTTCGGCGTAAATAATGTTATTATTATATATTATTATTATTACTATAATAGTGTTTAAAACACTTTTTTTTTAATTAAAAATATTAACATTATACTTACTGGGTGGAGGGGACATGACATTCAATCCGACAACATAACAATATCAATCAACAACCTCTCCAAATGAGCCCCCTCAACCTCTTTTTATAGCTTTTTTGGGTGGGAATTTACAATTTAAAATTATCATAACTCACTTTATTTTCCTCACAAAGACCTTTTTGAAATAATAATAACATTTCATTTGCAAAGTTCCCCTTATTTAGGCATCCAACTCTTAAAAAACTTAATCACCTTTCCAATGAGCTATTGCACTAGGTTGTCCTTTAATTATTTCTCAACATTAGACAACATTAGTGAAATAATTAAATAATAACTCAGTAACTCATCCAAGTTGTGGAAAGCATTGCAACGACTTTAGAATCCAATTTTGATCATGCCATGAAGAAACTGAAGTAGTAGGAAAATGATTGGAACCTACTCGGTGACTTACTAAAAATCATGCTCTCCAAGAAGTTTGGAGAACACCCTAGGAGTTAGAAAACACTTTCGAAAGTGTCATTGCCATCCGCACTACTAATTGGGATCATTTCCAAAAATAGAAATCCTGAATAATTGAACTTGGTCCTCCAAGACCCTTGGAGTCCCCTTTCCCTTACCAATTAGCCTATAGGAACTCAAGAAATATGCTAATTGTCACCAAACTGATTAGGTTTGAGAAAGAGACATTACAAAAGACAAGAAAGACAAAAGTTTTTCAACAAGACTTAGCAACTAGTAGGGAATTAATGAAATACCCTACATCATTAGGAAGATTCATAATATTTCCAAGATTGATTTGGAATCCCGATATCTTCAAAAAGGTTCAGTCAAGTGAAGAAGAAGTTCTAAGAGTATCCTAGTTTGTGATTGCTTGAGGACAAGCAATCTTGGGAAGGGCGAATTGTAATGTTCCCTTTTTGAAATGGAATTATAATAATAATAATTAATAAACAATAATAATAAAAAATTAAAATATATTAAAAAAATAATATAATGATAAAATATAAAATTAGGTCAAGGGGCATGTGATGAATCATGACTATTGGAAGAAAATAATATATAAGAGATGCCAAACAAGGAGAGGCACCATATGGATAATGCATTTTTTTATTATTTGATTATTATTCCTTTGGAGCATGGAAATATGGTTCATTTAACCTGAGGATGAAACCCCCCATGGCAAAAATTAAAGGACAAAAACTCTATTATTTTCCTCGCTCAGTTTGTGGACAAAAACCCTTGACTTAGGTAGATTAAGAAATTATTTACCGAAGGCATTAAACTGCTGTAGACTTGAAGAAAATTGACAATACTACTGAAAATAATACCTGATATAAGTCTGGGCAGATTTCTGAGTATCCAAAGCAATTTAATAAATTTAATTTTGATAGCAACAAGTTAAAAATCAGGATTTCTTATTAATAATCAATTGCACAAGTTTATATTTTGTGTGCTAGGGCTTGAAACTAAAGGAATTAAAAAGGGGACATTACACTATAGGTTTCTGGACCTTTAACCTAATTTTCCAAATGTTTTAATTGTACAGTAGTGAAACTTTTGTGGGAGTCCTTTAGGAATTTGATCGAATTTAGTTTTCAAAAGTACTTAATTGAAAGAATTTGAATGTCATGTGAAATATAACACAAGTTAGATCTTTAAAAAAAGATTCGTTCAGTAATTGCATATGTAGAGTAGAATATTTTATGTGATTTTAAAAATGAAATTTTCTTTTTAACTATAAAGAAAATAATTGCCCCTTTTGGATTTCTGATAAAAACTTATTTGTAAATGTAAAAAATGATTGCCCTTTTGTAATTAAATCATTATATAATATTGTATATTATATATTACATTTCATATTACTCATACTTTAATTATATCTATATTATATTAACATATAATGTTTTTTTTCTTTCCTAAAAACAAAGTTTTATTAATATAAAGCACAGAGAATACATAGAAAACATTCCAGAACAGGGAAAAACAAGATGACAGGAGAAAAAATCAGCGAAGACTTTGGGCAAGAAATAAAATTGTCCACCAAAGTTTACCATGATTGTTTACCTTACTTCTTTTTTGTTTTTAATTGTTGAGTCTAGGATGGCTTGTTTCCCAGCAGCTATGCTCTTACAAACTTTTTTGGAACTGATCTGTGCATTCTTCTTTCTTCCTTTAGCTTTTTGGCTGGTGAAAGGAGAGACAAAAGTGTCCTTAACCATGACCAAATCATCATTTAAGGCAGAATTTGGATTATCATTTTCAGCCATGCATGTTTCCTTTCCTGGTATTTTATGCTTATCCAGAATTGCCAATTCTTTTGGAACCTCTGCCTCAGAAATCTTCTCCTTAGAAAACCCTAAATTTTCTAAATGATCCACCTTCGGGGATGAGACTGAAAAAGGGTTGGAGAAAGAGGAATCATCGACAGATTTGTCTTGATTTTCTTTTTGCCCTCAAAGGATCGAGGCTTCTTGGGACAGTGTCTTTGGAAGTGACCATGTTCATGGCAAAGTTGTATTTGAAGGGAATACATTTATAGTCAATTTTTTTATTGTAGTCACAATTGCTGGTCACAAAGAAATTATTTACTTTGGGCAGAGCCCAAATTTTATTTGTTCCAATAGCATTATCTATTAGCTTAAAAGATTCTTCAGTCCATAACCACAAAGGAAGAAAGGGGAGCCTTACTTAAATCACCCTAGAGGGTCTTCCTATGTTGGATTGAGGTCAATTGTCTAGCGTTCTAGGGACAAACTGTTGGGGCCCATAAGCTAAGGGCTAGATCAAAAAATCAGATTTTCTCTTCTTGTCTTGAGGTCACTATAAAGAAACCTCTCCCGCATAGGATAATTCCAATGTCTCCTTTTATCAATGGTCTCCATTCTTTATCTACCTAGTTAGCTAGAGATTTATAAGAGGGCCAAGCCCCCCTATCGAACTTTCCCACCAAAGCCATCCCATAATACTTGATAACAAGATGTGTTGATTTCCCCATAGGAATGACAACAAAGGGAGAATTGTCCCATTTTTGAACAATATGAGAAGAGTTTTTACAAAACCTAGTAATTGGGAGATTTGCAACAATAGGGGAGGAAGGAATTGTAGGCCGAGCTCCCAAATTGAACAGAACATTGTAGGAAGGATAAGGAGCCATAAAAGATAAACAAGAATTGTTGTAAAGAGTAGGTGATATCAGCATTTATTCTAAGCTTAAACACATAAAATGAAATAGAAAAATGCTCAAAAATACTAGTCGCCATGAAGTAGAGTTGTAACAAATAGGTCCAAGGTCCAATCTTTTCAGAAAACATCACCTAGTGAACAAGGATCTTCCACAACGGCAATGTAAAGAAATCCCAACCAGCTAGAATACTAGGGGCCATGACCAAGCTAGGTGTTGACCAACACTTGTCGCAACCCTAATACTCACTTGGCTTGGTTGCAATTGACAACATCTATATCCCTAATACGCACTTGCCATCCATAATTACTTGATTAACTACAACCCAAAAGTGATTTGCTACCTTAGTCAACGGGACAATCTATAACATATACTGTTATATTTATATGAATATAATATGGATTTTATAAATAATTCATAATAGATATTAAAATATATAATATATAATATAGATTACTATATTGTATAATAAATATATACTATATATAAAAAAATTTAATAACAATTTCAATTATGAATCATTGAGTGTGATCAAAGAAAAACATACACAATTAAAGGCAGAAGATCACATTATTTTAATTTCAATACAATTTGAAAACCCAGAAAAAATAATTAAAAATCATTTTTGGCTATGTAATACCCACAACAAACAACCTTCGTTCCTTTCAAGATGGGCACAATGCATACGATGGAGGAGCCAATTGTGTCATGGCTAAATATTTTAATAGGGACATGCCCCACGATGGCCATTGTGGCCATAATCAATGGTGGTCATTTTTTGAGTGATGGCTATGACTTGATAATGTTCTTCTATATTTTCCTTGCCAATTTTGTATTTCTTTTAATAGGAATATGCCAAGGCCGAACCTTGGCCTGCCATTTTTGATTATTGTTGTATTTTTAACTAGTTTCTCAAGCCATGGCTGACCTAGCCATTGAGCCTATTATATAAGAAAACTTTAACATTGAGGTTTTCATGAATTACAATGCTTAAAGAGTATTATTTATCCTATATGATGTATTTTTTCACTATTTTTTCAAGCCATGGTTGACTTTCTATCAAAGGCTATTTTATTAAAAAAACTTTAACATTGAGGCTTTCATGAACTACAATGCTTAGAGGGTATTATTTATCTTGTACACTTTGTATTTCATGGAGCCTAATTTAGGGTAATGTTTTTCTAAATGTATTTTCTTGTATTTTATAAAAAGCCCTATTGGGTAAGGACAAAAAAAATCATTTTGAACCTAGGGTTTACATTATATATATAAGCATTCTTGTGTTAGGTTTTCATGAATTACAATGCTTAAAGAGTATTATTTATCCTATATGATGTATTTTTTTGCTATTTTTTCAAGCCATGGTTGACTTTCTATCAAAGTCTATTTTATTAAAAAAACTTTAACATTGACGCTTTCATGAACTACAATGCTTAGAGGGTATTATTTATCTTGTACACTTTGTATTTCATGGAGCCTAATTTAGGGTAATGTTTTTCTAAATGTATTTTCTTGTATTTTATAAAAAGCCCTACTGGGTAAGGACCAAAAAAATCATTTTGAACCTAGGGTTTTCATTTAAATAAAAGTGTGATTTGAAAAGTAGAATAAAATAGAAGGTTTATATAAATTTCTAATTTGGTTGTTATGTTGCGATATGAGGATACAATGATATTCCAAATATTATCTCGATTATTGGGTTGCATACCTGCTAACTTACACTTGTATGGAGGTTTTAAGATTATATATATATATATATATATATATTTGTATCTATCGAATTTAAATATTTGAATGTAGCACCCATGTTATCAAATGGTATATCTTCAAATTGATTTCCAAATGGTCTATTCTCAAATGAGAACTGGTTTCTCTGCAACCCTGGTCTCCTGTGTGAGTAAAACCTGTGTGGCCCAAACTGATTATGATGCATATGAACGTTTAACCCTCCAGGCTAGCAGGATTAAGAGCTCTGATACCACTGTAAATAATAATATAGTAAATAATATATTCAAGAGGACCTAGGACACTCAGGAGCTCATAACTCTGTCAGAGCACTTGCAGCTGGCTTAAATGACTGTCAACAGCCTAGTCATCACCTATAGAACGCATCATAGTAGTGTGACATCCTAACTTCTCCCTAGACTTGCCGCACATCCAATGACAGACGCCATGACAAACGTTTCCCACACAAGCATCTGCAACATCATTCTTGGTAATGACAATACAAAGGGATCTAACCAGAATTCAGCAAAGAGGCAAACACTCTTGTAACTGTCAAACTGTTCATCTTCCTTGCATGTATATTAGTGAACACTATTATTCTTTGTAATGATGGGAGAGTTAGTTGACGAGTAATTGAATTAACTAGCTTAGAGGCTATGTTTCCAGTTTGGGTTTGTGTTTAGGTTCAGCAGTTGGCAATTTTTCTCTTGGGTTCAGTTCAACAGGAATCGGTTGACCGTTGTACAAAGAAATATATATATTAGTAAAATAAGAAACATAGAATATATAATATAAAATATATAATAATAATAATATAACACATAATAATAATAATATAATAATAATATATTAGTATTATTATATAATAATAATAATAATATAATAATAATGCTTATATAAATGAAAACCCTAACACAAGAATGCTTATATATATATATTTTTATATAGGAAATAATATAGTAGTGGAGAGAAATTTAATTTTTACAATGAACCCAAATTAGGTACCTAAAAAGGTCGAAATGACTGGGTTCTTTCTTCTCCTTCAGCAACGTGTATTTTTCATCAAGTATTTTCTTTGACTCTATAGGCAAGGTTAGCACGACCTAAAGTAGGCTTTGATGCCATGTTAAGATTCCAAGATTATGAGGTTTAGCCAAGATGACCATTGACCATATTGACTTAAGTAACGTACAAGAATTAAATAATATATAAGAATTAAATATGCAAAGAGAGATAGAGACAACTTAAGATAGTACATAGGGTTTTTTATGGGAAAAATCTAGTTAAAAACTACACAAAAGCATCATTCTTTATTTAAAAAAAACTTACATTGTCTGTCAACCAGAATCAAGAACCTGGCTATCCAGAATCTGTCCTCCCCTTCGTCTAATGCCTTGATACCTATCGTAGAAATGCCAAATTCTCATACACATATTCCCAAACATGGCATGGTAAATGTAAAGGAATATGTTGTATACATTAATATATTTATGTTTATATATTTTATATTTTATATATTCTATGTTTCTTATTTTACTAATATATATATTTCTTTGTACAACGGTCAACCGATCCCTGTTGAACTGAACCCAAGAGAAAAATTGCCAACTGCTGAACCTAAACACAAACCCAAACTGGAAACATAGCCTCTAAGCTAGTTAATTCAATTACTCGTCAACTAACTCTCCCATCATTACAAAGAATAATAGTGTTCACTAATATACATGCAAGGAAGATGAACAGTTTGACAGTTACAAGAGTGTTTGCCACTTTGCTGAATTCTGGTTAGATCCCTTTGTATTGTCATTACCAAGAATGATGTTGCAGATGCTTGTGTGGGAAACGTTTGTCATGGCGTCTGTCATTGGATGTGCGGCAAGTCTAGGGAGAAGTTAGGATGTCACACTACTATGATGCGTTCTATAGGTGATGACTAGGCTGTTGACAGTCATTTAAGCCAGCTGCAAGTGCTCTGACAGAGTTATGAGCTCCTGAGTGTCCTAGGTCCTCTTGAATTAGAAATGCAATGTGATAATAGAAAGAGGGACAGCCATCTCCTAAAAAATTTGTTTGCAACATGCATCACACTTGATGATCAAGGAGCGAGTGTAGTGATGCCATGTCATGAGTCCTAAAATCATCATTTGCATGGGCAATTTTATAATCTTGAAGAGACGAAAAATAATTTAGTGGGATAAAGTGATAAAAGATTAAATAGAAGGGGATGTGTGTTGTGGAGAGGGGGCAAGGGAAAAGGGGTCATGTCTACGGGTTAGAAGAGGCATCAGTTAGAGGATGCATAGAAATTTGTCTGAGAATAGGGGAAACCAAAGGGTATTAGGTGCTATAAGAATTGAAAAAGGCTCCACCTTTTGTTTGCCACTAGATATGGCACTTTCTTACCTGCTTGATGAATGTAGAAGAAGGATATAGAGTTAAATTTTCTAAGAAATCTATTCAACTTGCTCCATCACTGTGTGAACAGGCCATGCTAAACCACCCTTCATTGTATTGGAAATAATTCGAGAATTGGTCCCCACAATCAATTTTTTCCATCCTTTAATTATTGCAGTCAAGAAGCCTTTAAGCAAGGTCATTGCTTCAGCTTGGTTTTGAGTCAATCCCCACATAAAGAGTATAAATTGGCACTGGTTAATTAAAGGAATCCTTGAAAACATCTTCACCACCAGTTGGGCCCTGGATTTCCCTTTGTCACTCCATCAAAATATAATTTCAAGAATTCTATGGGTTGCTGGCACATTTCACATTCCATTATCAGAAGGCATTTTGTTTCTTTAAGTCACTTTACTTGCTTTTATTTTGCATATTCTCATATGGCGTATGGATTAGATGGGTCTTGATGACTTTGTCTTTTATCAAAATATGTGGTAATCCTATCTTTGAGGATGGATTATCACAAATATAGTTAAAGAATCTAGTGAAACTAGGAGATACATCTTTAGGTGCGTCCTTGGTACTGGAAATGTCTTTCTATATGAGAAGAGTTCTTTCCACATCTCCTTGTGATTCTCAAGAAGTTTCCTGACTTGAACAATCATCTTCTATCAAAAAAACGAAAAACAGTAGCAAATAAAGGAAAGATCAAAGTGACCCCTTTTGCTAACAGCTATCCGATCAATTAATCTCCATGCCTCAATCTCATTTGTTTGATCTAAAATTTTACTTTTAATGCTTTCTTTGTCTTTTGATAGTTATATTTACTTCTTATAGCTCCTAATGCCCTTTGGATTTCCCCTATTCTCAGACAAATTTCAATGCATCCTCCTAGCGATGCCTCTTCTTTCCCCTAGAACTTGACCCCTCTCCACAACACACCTTCCCTTCTATTTAATCTTTTATCATTTTATCCCACCAAGTTACTTTTCATTGTCTCCTGGCATCCCAGCACACCCATATGTTTTTTGAAAAGTGTTACCCCTGGTCCCATCCCCATCCCAGTCTATTGGTAACTATGAAAGGATCATAATAGATGGTGCTGTTGATGAATAGTAGAATTTTGTGCTTTCTGAGATCTTGTTTTTATGAAAATTTAAATTGCATTTTAAACTCTATTTTTTGGGTTCTAATTTGCTTGATTCTACTTGCAGCTTTTGGTTGACAGGAGAGCATCAACAGGAGCACCTGTTCGTGAACATGAACATGCTCATAGGAAGGAAGGTTGATTGGACTTTTATATCTCCTTTTTACCATGCAGATTGTTTTATTATGTTTGCTAACATGTGCAAATGTCATTTAAAATCACCAAGACAAACTGTTTAACTTTGTTTATTTTTAATCATTCACATCTAAATGTTCCTCAATCATAGACGGGTGATGGGCAAATCAATACCAAGTACTGCTGGGAATGGATGATAATGGACATGGCATTATTAATTGTGTTGTATGTTGCCATGCACGCATTGACTTTTGTGTACTGTTTGAGAAGACATTATTTCAATTTGTAGTTGAGTGAGTGCTTTATGTTAGATGAATAAACTTACCATAAATTGATAATATTTTATGTTGGGTAACTAGCACGGCAAAATACAAGATCATTGAAACTGAAGTAGAGGCTTTCCTGGTAGACCAAAGTTTTATTAGACAAATAAATGTACAATAAATCTATAAAACTGTATGTTATGTCATGTAGCAAAATGGAAGATCATTGAAACTGATCCAGGAGCATTCTTCACAAACTGATGTTTTCCTCCTGTTTCATGTGAAGATGGGAGTGTTTAGTACAACATAGATTACATTGAATGTATGTAGAGGTAGGTAGTCACATTGTACCTTTTGTTTCTGTTTGATTGAACGAGATCATGGAGAGTCAACAGTTAGAAGTGAAAAGCATACCATTATAAGTGTGGACTTGTGCTTAATGAGACTTAGGAGCAATGTTATCCCACATGCAAATCAGGATAAAGGAAAGATAAATGATAAAGAACTGTTGGGCTTTAGATCAATTTGCTAGTCTAAATATAGTTCATATTTTGGTGTGCATTTGCAAGTGGGATCCATCTACTATAATTTTTATAGAAATTGGCTTCTTCATCTATTGCATAAGGCCTATGCATTTCAATTTTGTGGTTGTTATGTATTATCTGAATCTTTAAAGTGATTACTGTTCAGTTAGAAACTTAGAACAGTGGAAAAAGGGCCATTCATCACACGTTAGTAAGTCAGTTTTGGTATTCAAATGCTAGTTGTCCCACTGTCATTTTTCTTTCTTGCTTAAAAATTTAGCATTGCTCCAGTAGATAGAAAAATGCCAGAAAGCATGAAAGCTTTAAAAAACAATGTAGGAGAGAGACACACACACTACTTACTGAGAAGTGCACCGTCAAGCTTGGGATACCATTTTTCTTAAGAGTCCCTTATGAGGGGTATCCATTCCATTAAACTTCACCGGGTAATTGCAGGTAGCATCATTTTAACACTAGGAACATGCATCGTGGGGTATAAACATGGTTGCCATCATAGCTTGCTCCACCTTACCACTAGACTATGTACTACTTTGACATAATTACACACATGCACACACAAGCATTCACACACAGACTTCTATATAATGATTATATATGTGTTATTGTTTTTTATGAGGTAATTGTAGTGCACTTTATTGCAGCCATAGCCTTCTCCGCCAAATTCTAGGGCTTGCCTCAAAGTATATTGTCAGACTCAAGTGGGATCAGGCGCAGCCTAAGTTGCCAAGAATGCCTGTTGTAATTCCAACAGTCTGCGGGCTTCTTTCTGTGCTTTGTTCCTTTAAAATAAAGAGGGGGCTCTTGTTAACACGTCATCCCCACAGGATTTTGAAAGAAAGCTTCTCTGACACACTATCAAAGCTCTGCCCCTTGTTCATCATCTTACCAAACAATGCAGGAGGAGTCTGATTTAAAAGGTTTTCTGCTGCCCATACCTAGAGGTCTGACAACTCACCCAAAGGGCACTGCTCCGTAAACAGTGTGGATATTCCACTTCTAGTCTTACATACTTCTCAAATGTCCCAATTGAATGTTTGTTGACTGATCTTGCTGTTCTTGAAGTAAAGTTGCGTGATAATAATCCTAAAATTGAAGTTGTTAAGTGCAAAGTTGCAAACAGCATTAAGGAAATATTATGACAAGCATTAAGAGAGCACACATAGCATGAAAAATAGAGAGAAAACACAATAATTGGCTTGGAAAACCAAATGTGGGTGAATAATCTAGAAGAGTAAGGCTTTACCTCTTCCAGCCATTATCTCCTTGGCTGGTTACAAGTTTTATCATCTATCTGAGCCCTTCTTGGACACCTTCCACTATGAATTTGATGCCTAAACACCTAAAAAACAATGCCACTACTCTCTAGCTTTTCTAATTACACTTTAACACTTATAACACTACTTTTTTGTTACAAAAATACAGAATTGCAGTGCATACAACTAAAAGGAACACCTTCTACATACTTCCAAATGGGTATTATAGGTTCTTTAATTACAAGATATCTGGGAGGTGAAGTTCAAATGCACTAGGAAGACCAAGAGACAAACTAAGAAATGCCAACTCCCCTTCTTAGCCTTGCTGCTGCCTTTTAGTTCTTATGTGTGATGTGTTTGAACATGCTACCTGCAATTTATTATGACACTAACTGGTTGGACCATGGTTGGACCTGTTGGAGATACTTTTTTTGAAATAATTAGAATTCCTCTTGATCACTCAGGTGGCTTCTGTTCATGTCTTCCACTGTTGTATCTCCTACAACTCAATGTTTGATCATTTACCTTATTAGGAAATGAGTCTCGTCTTATGTCTAGCTCATTGAGAAGTCTTCAAGAAAGTGATTGAGGATGCTACCTTGCTCGCATGATTTTGGACCTTTCAGACCAACCTGTCAAGTCACTTGCACCTCCTTGTCACGCTTCGTTTGAATTGCAAAGTCACATCTTTGTCCAATTTTCCTTGAGTTTTGGTTCACTATGTTACATAGGGATGTGTCTCACCCCCCAAAACCATGTGTCCCCATACCTAAAGCTATTTCTAGGACATGGGGATGATAGGAGACATCACTTGTTTGCCCCTTGTCTCCATGTTTTTTGAGGAAGTCTCCCCAAATGGTCACTTTGGAAGGCCTTGATCATATGGGGACATCTAGAATGGCACCCCAAAAAAGTGAAAATAAGGAGAAAGAAGAATAGGGCCACACTCCTTATTATAACCTAAACCCTTGTTCTAACTAATAGACACTCCCATTTGCAACTCAATTACCATAATCAATTTGGATTTTACACTTGCAATTGAAAAGAGGAAGGAAGAATCACTCATCACTATTTGTTGGAAATTCTGTCATTTTGCCTTTTGTTGTAATAAAAACAATGAAATTTTAATAATTGAACATTAAATATTGAATTTTTAGTTTGATGCATTATGTAAACATCTAAACTTGAAAATCTCTCTCTCTCTCTCTCTATATATATATGTGTGTGTGTGTGTTTGTGTGTGTATTTTATATTGCTGCCCCTAGTCACTAAAAACTGGCCTCCCAAATTGCCATCCTTGAAACACTTGACGTTGTGATCTTTGTCTTGGGAATGCTATGGAATATATGAATTAGAAGTAAGGTCTTCAATACATATAACTCTTTTTTTATTCATATTGCTAGCCTTTGTCCATATAAGATTGGCCTCCCAAACTGCTGTCCCTAAAACACTTTTTGTTGTTCCCTATGATCTCTGTCTTGGAAATACCATGGAGCATAGGAATTAGGGACAAGGTCTTCAATGGAGGAGACAAATTTAGTTTGAAAATATTCTTACCAACTCGCTCAATGACCTCAGTTGGGTTTTATACCATAATGGCTTTAGTTCTTTGGCTTCTCCTTTGAGTCTTTGTTTGCTTAAGTACAACCTTAGATTTTCCCCAACTCAGAACTTGTGTTGGTCATATCTCACTTTTCCTTTAGCTTGAGACTTCTTTAGCCTCCCTTGCATTAGGAGTTGTATGTGCTCAATCTTCTCAATGGACTTTTCAACATTGTGTGCTTTCAAATCCCCTCTGTCTTGTACCATGTGTGTTTGTTCCATCACAACATCCTAAGTAACTAAAACATGTTTCAATGGAGATTTATTTGTAGATGAATGCAAGGTCCTAGCATAAGAACACTAGATATACACCAAATTATAAGCTTAATTATTAGGATGTTTTGAATGTACCTTCTTAAGGGACAAACTGATGTCCTAGATACAACTTTGGTTTTTACATTTGTTTGAGGGCGGAAGGAAGTAGATTTATTTTTCAATTTCATGTACATCTTCTCCCACAAAATGAAAGGTCTCTATCTGAAACAATGGAACTTAGCAAATCAAAATGAACCCAAATATTGGCAAAAAAATTCAGCTGTTTCATTTGTCTTAATGGCTTTTTTACAAGGAACAAGAACACACAATTTGCTAAATTGGTCTACGGTGACTAACAAATAGTCATGCCACTTTTTGTACATGGGTAATTCTTGTAGTAAATCCATGAAAATGCTCTCCCACAATTGAGAAATAACCTATAAAGGCTATTACATACCCAACTTTTGATTATTAGGCTTGGGTGTACTACACAAGACACATCCTTGTATGAATTTTGAAACATTAGCTTGCATATGGGGCCAATGAATATACCTTTGAAGATTTGCTATTATTTTTACTATGCCCTTAATCCTATAGTATACATAGGGTTACGAGTACTCAACATGTGGTTGCCTTATCTCTTAATTAAGTTATATGCATAGTTCCATGGAGTTTCTTGATGGGAGGACATGGGGACAAGTTTTGGGGATGGGGTGACCAAGGGCCTAAGTTTGGTGATGGCAGGGGGATAGTAGTGGGGGGCCAGCATTGAAATACATTTAGTACTTGAAAAAATAGTCATAAAAAATGTATAAGAATTACAAATGAACTTTGGCAAACTAGTAAAACTTAGAAATTGCTAAACTTTGAAGTGAATATTAACAATTTTGTCAAATTCAAAATTTATATCATATTCAAGATTTCATAATGATGATTACAATGGGTACAATGATGATAATAAATGTTCAAAATATAAAAATGGAGTGAAGTGAGGCCTTCAATCATCCCCAAACTCTTCATTGCTAGAATTGCTAGACTCTTGATGGTCAAGCTCCTCCATACTAATAAGTAATACCAACCAGGCCCATTTGAGTAGCATCCTCTTCTTCCTCTTCTTTTTGCTCCTCCTCAACCCTCTTGCATTTGCAATACCTCACTCTCACTCTTTCACTATCACACTCACACTATTAGCTTGCAGTTGCTTTGTGTTTGTGAGTTAAAATGAGGATTTGAGGGTGTTTTATAGGGTTTGTGGGGTTTAGATGGGGCCGATTGGGCGTTAGGGTTGGGCCTTGGGTGCTGTAATTAATGAAAAATTGATTTTTTTTAAATTTTGAAAGTGTCTTTTTGCTATTTGGCTATAGGAGACACTCGAGCATCCCCAAGATGGTTGGGAGACTCCTAGTAGTCTCGTGGATGTCTCGACATTTGACGAAGGTGGCTGTGCGACGGGGGGACGTTCCCCCTGCATCTCGACATCTCGGTAATGTCCCTGTCTTGGGGGTATGCATCCCCATGGAAGGCTGGATATATGATCATTATTATATTCTTATTTAGATAATTAGATCTGTTGTACCCCAAAATTAAAATTTACATTTTGAAGAAATGAGTAAAAGTCTTGTTAAATCAGTCAAAAAGGTCAAAATTTGGGTGTGCATGTCTTGCATGAGGGGTTAAAATACAAAATTTTCAAATTCTGACGATCTGGGTCTGCTCAGAGCAGCTTAACCTACAAAACCCAGATCTCAGTTTTTCATCCCTAAATTTTAGGAAAACTGCTATTTTTAGAAATTTTCTAAATTTAGTAACGTTTTCTGGGTTTTTCTGGGTTTCTTTAGAAATGGATACTGGCAAAACTTTCTAAAAATAGAAAGTTGGTCCGATAGGGTCTGAATTGATTTTGATTGGCTAAAAATATGTCCGTATCAGGCTGGTGTAGTCAGAATCTAAAAAAGATCAGTTTTGCCCTACTGGGTCTATTCTGCTTTTCAGAAGCACATCAGGAGTTCTGAGGTCACTAATGGAGGTCATCCAGCCGCCAGGTGTCAGATTTGACATCCAGAGCATTCGACGGAAAGCGAGTTGGTGGACGAGCACGAAGAACGAAGAAGTTGAAAAATGATGAACATTGGTGACTTTGGGCGCCCCTGGTGAAGATGGGCGCCCATCTTTTTAGGGTATCAAATGATGGAATTAGGGTTTGTGCTTCCAATCAAAGATGCTCAATTCTCTGTCAGCTCTGCAGTGAGTCCACCGACGCAGTCATCAGATTATCCAGTCGTCCGGAATTCAACGTTGAACAGGGGTATCCAAATTGATGTCAGAATGAGAGTAAATGAAAAATATCAAAATTTGACTAAGTTTGGGTAAAGTGGGCGCCCCTGGTGAAGATGGGCGCCCATCTTTTTGGAGCACCTAACTCAGCTTTTAGGGTTTGAAAATATGCTCGATCTCTTCAGCATACAACCAACTTCGACACTCCTGTCTTCGTCAGATCATCCGACTGTCCAATCTCCGGCAAATTCAGATCGAAGTCAAGGGTACAAAATGCAAGATTCAAACTTTGAAGAAAATCAAATGAAATTTGACTAAGTCTGGAAGGTTTGAGCGCCCCAGATGAAGAAGGGCGCCCAAGTTTTCAGGGGCTCTAACAGATGAATTCAGAGAAGTATGTCTAACGTGATTTCTTCGCAGTTGATCTAGCTCTCCAACGAGATATCCAACACGTCTATCGGAGGTCGTAGTCGCAAGATACAAGAAGCCGAACAGAGGGTCTGGCAAGAGTTGAATTTCAAAGTTTAGAAGCAAACACAAAAAAGGTGAAAAATAAGCTAAGTCTGGTAAACATGGGCGCCCAAACTTTTGAGGGGATAAAATTTACTTTTCGACAAAGTGTCTCCCAGAAGACCCCTTCTAATATCTTGTCAGCGCCACGATGAGCATGAGAGGCAGTCAATCCGATGCCCAAGTCACCAGATACGACGAGATCATCTGTAGAAGAGGAGTCAATGAAAAAATTTGAAGATCATGAAAATGGCTAACTCTGGGTAAAATGGGCACCCCTGGAAGGAAGAGGCTCCCATGAATTCGGAGGTCAAGATGAAGTCTTTCGCCAGAGGTGCCTCCAGGACAACCTTTTTTTCATAATCAGTCCAGCTCTGCGATGAATCTCTCAGCTCACCTGTCGGATCAATCTGCAAACGGGAAATCAAAGGCGGAATTGGGGGTCAAAATGGCAGAAAGTTGAAAATGCCAAAAATTTGACTAACACTAGATGCAGTGGGCGCCCCTGGTGAAGAAGGGCGCCCAACTTCTCATGCCTTAGAATTTTTTTCAAAATTTTCAAGAAGTTTCAAAATTGCAAAGTGAAGGAAGGCGTCCGAGTGCATTGAACAGAGATTTTAGGGTTTTTGAAATAAAAGCAAAAGAAAACAAAACCTAAAACAAAACCCTAAATCTACTTAACCTCTTTCTTTCATGTAATTTTTATTATTTTTGCAAGTAGCATTCAGAGGAGAAAGTTGGAGCAGCAAGTTCTAAGAAATTTTTCAAGATTCAAGAGCATAGCTTGCTGGTTTTTCATCAAAATTTTCAGACCAGCAACTTAAACCCTTGCTTTTTCAAGTTTTTTCATCCAGAAGATCAAACTTTTCAAGGAGAAGGCCAAGGTTTTCAGTTTTCAATCATCTGGGTCTTTTCACTTCAATCTTTTGAAGGAAATTTTCAAGAATTTCATCAAGTTGCAGCAGCTGCTTTTATTTTGCATGTCAGTGAAATCATCAGTGCATTCAGTTTTCAACCATCTGGGTCCTCTCAAATCAGTCTTCTGAAGAAAACCCATATCACAACTTTTTTCAAGAAAATTTCAAATTCTAGGGTTGGCTGCTTTTTGATCAGCCATCGGTTTTGCAAATCTAATCAACTGGGTCCATTTCTAATCATATTTCAACAAAACCTGATGCCAGCTTTTTTCGGAAAAATTGAAGAAATTAGGGTTTGCTGCTTTTTCATGCAAAATTCAAAATTTTCAAAAAACGGACGATCTGGGTTGTCTTACAACGAATCTCTGAGCAAAACCCATATCTCAGAAAAAATTTCAAAAAATTTGTCCGTTGGAGCAAGAAAATCAACATTCTAAAAATAGAAATTGTTCAAGACTTGTTTGCACCTAGGCGAGTTTACAGTCGTTCTTCAAGTTTTCCAAAATGGAGTACACTCCCAATGTTTTCAAGACTGAATCAGCTCTCTATCATGATTACATCAAAACAGCTGAGACAGATTTGCATCATATCAAGCCGGTGTTCGATTTACACGCTATGGAGAGCGCAGGCAACACCTCAATCAGGAACCTGGGACATTCTGGACTCCTCGCAGTAGCGTCTATTCCTATAGCAGTCCAGAGCCTTGAGTTTGTAATCGCTTGCATCAAGCATTACAACCTGGCTACTAGGGAGATCCAGTTAGTTGATGGCAGATTGATTTGCAGTCTGAAGCCTGATATGATCGAGAAGTGTTTTTCCATTCCCCCATGGCCTGAAAGCGTCACTATCTCAAAGGGTGAATGTGAAAGGATATGGAACATGCATAAAGACAAATATAGCAAGAAGATTGCACAAAGGTGGATGAAAGAAAAACATAAGACTCTGCCAAAGAATGTCGGGCGAGGGGAGTTTAAGGACGAGATTGCCATTATTATCACCTTGCTCAACAGGGTCACTAGCTCAGAAGATGCCACCAAGTTTCAACCTTGGATGTTTTATGCCATACCCCACATCATGAAGAAAACCGAGTTCTACGACTGGCCTACCTTGATTAGTGACTGTCTACATCAACAGATAATAGAATACTTCCAATTTCATGTATTTCACATGGTGTCGTACCTAGTCTACCTAGTGGCCTATCAAGGCCAATTCAGAGGGTTGAACACCGAAGGATCACTGAGTGTACAACACATAAATAACTACTATCCCCAGTTGGAGTTCATGAAGTCGTTGCATCACTACAAGAGAGTGAACGAGGCTTTTCTGATGTACACTGTGCGGGACCTGGACAATGAGTTGCATGTCCGTATATCTTCAGTTGCTAGGGCAGCGATGGCAGAGTGGGCTGATTGGTTTATACAGTTTCCCACTTTCACCTATCTCAGGGTCTATGGCTATTCAGGTGCCCCACTCATGTTACCAAGGTACCCGTCGGATGAGGTCGTCTTCATGGAATTCTTGAGGCAGGCCCACGATGTTCATACAGTCCTGAGAAATAGAAGGAAACCCTCTCTTCATTTTCCATTAGGGTTGGGTATATACACATGCGGGACTGCCACAGATGCAAAGGCAATGGGAGATGAGTTAGATAAACTCGGCCTCAAGTCTTACAGCGAGAGACGATCATTTGATCCTCATGGTGTCTACGCTGGCCGGCTTGAGAAGAACTATGATCATATAGCCGCACTTGAAGACTTTTGGGCTAACTGTACAGATGAGTTCGAGGTGCGGAGACGTAGTTATAGCAGGCTCACTCTCCATCAAATGAAAGACTGCTTAAATGAAGACATAGAAGGGTCATCAGATGATGACGAGGACATGCTTCTCCCAATGTATGCTCAGAAGCGAATCGAAGATCAGCCTCTTCCACAAGTTAATTGGGCTAACAAGGAATCTCTTTCAATTGAAGACAAGACAAGACAAGTCCTTGAGCATAGTAAGGTTTTCCTAATCCTTAAAAGGAAGAACTCCATTCCAGTAGCAGAGCCGCCAAGGACAATTCGCTCTTCCTCCAGAGCACAGTCCAAAGGGAAAGGTAAAAGTCAGTCTCAAGAAGGCGTCAAAGGTAGTAGATTGAGTAAAATTGTAAGAAGAAGGTTAGACTTCTCGGGCATAGTCATATAGGAGCAACCTACAGTTGAAACAGAAGCTCCTCCTGATGAGCCCACACCTCAGAAAGAAATAGAGGAGCCACCTTTGCCACATGTTCCTGCACCTTTGACAGAGTCTTTACCAATGCACATCGACCTTGATATTGAAGATGACGAGGAAATTGCAGTTATATCTCCTAAGGAAGTTAGCAAAGATACTACCGTGTCTTGGCTTGAGAACTCCTTGGGAAGGGTGAGAAGAAGGCCTTCGTATCAGGTAAATTTTGATGATCTTGACACCATTTATCAGGAACCTCCTAAGAAGAAGGCAAAGAAACAAGTTCACTTTGATAGGAATCCTGATAACGAGATAGTCGTGGAGACTGCATTGCCCCCAGAAGACAAGAACAGGGATGAGGTGAATATGGATGACTTCGTCATGGTCAAGGCTAATCTCGGTAGAAATACCAGACATGCGGATTTGAATCTCTTCAGAGTTGTGTCTGAAAACCTTCAGGAAAGAGTGCTCAGGGATGGAGAAGACAAGGCAGCCCTCAAGGCTGAAAATCAGCAGCTCAGGCTTTTTATTTCTAACCTTGTCCATGTTCTTCGCAGGCAACCCAGTTACTGCCCCAGGTTTTAGAGACACCAGTTGATCATCAACAGTTAAGACAGTTGGTCATTTGTGGGAAAGAAACTCAGGAATGGATTGAGAGTTTCATTGTCAGAGGAAGGGAGATCTTGGCACGGATGTTCCAGTTGAGAGAAAATACTCATGAGCTACGTCAAGGTATCCAAGGATTTGATACAACACTGGCTGAAATAAAACCTAGGCATGAGATCATCATTGCTGATTTAGACATAGCCTATGGTTCAACAGTTTCAAAAGAACACAAGAGGCAAATCCTGGCCTGGAGGGAGCGTCACGTTTTCAAAGTTAAAACCTATGAGAGGATATCTGAGGAATTCGTCGCCTACAGACAAAGGGTGATTGAAGCTCTTCTTTTCATCAGTGAGTTCATTACAGAGATACCTTCACAGTACAGTCTTGAAGATGGATCCTACGTCAGGCTTGATGAAGTACAGACTCAGTTCCAGAATGTTGTTCACAGTTGCAATCCAGTTGGTGAAAGGATAGGTCATATTTCGATGATGTTAGCAAGGTTCGA
>VDFB02368797.1:27537-43558 GCA_007258455.2 Sequoia sempervirens | reverse complement strand
ATATCTTTATAAACCAAAGAATATAAAGATATGCAAGGATGAAATTAGAAAGGGGGAAAAAGAATATGAAAATAATAATGACAACGAAAATAAGGGAAGAGAAGCAATTATGAATAAAGAGGAAGGAAAGAAATATTGAGTAAATTTGTTTCTTCTCTTTGGCCTTCGCTATATTCTTTTGTTTATTTTCTTTCTTCCTTTATTGTTAATTTTTGCCTTCTCCTTACATTTTCTCTTTGATTTTTATCATTAGGTTTATTCTTTTTCTCTTTCATCTTTATCCTTTTCTTTCTTGTTTGATCTAATATATTTATTCATTTCTTCATTTATTCCTAATTCATTGTATTTAGATGTTCCCTTGCTTCTTTGTATTTTATTCATAATTCTTTGTTTTTTCATCCTTCTTAGTTTTTTCTTTCCCTCTTCCCTTATTGTAATTGGTCTTCTCTTTTTCTCTAATTTGTTGTTCTTCCTCATCTTTAGTCTTGTCCTTGGTCTACGTGCCTCCTTACCCTCCCCCTCTCTTCTTTTTATCTTGTCTAAGTCTGCAATTATCCTTTCATTTCTCTTGCTCTCTTTCATCCTGATGATGGATCATGTAGTGTGATCCGAAACGTTGATGCTAAAAAATTTTGCACACAATCAAATCCAGAAGCTATACAGACTTAACAATAGCAACGATCACAACAACAATCGCAATCTGAGAAGAGGTCCCCCATTGCCTTGGGGTGATCATATTGGACCTTTGGCCCTAGGAGCAAATCACGAATTACCTAAGGGGTCAAGAAAGCATTTTCCACGGTTCCAAGGTGATGGGAGTCAACATCCTCACGATCATCTATCAGCCTTTTCAACGGTTTGCGCTGTTTTGCATGTAGCTCATGAAGATATTGCTGTACGTCTCTTTGTTGAGACACTCGCGGGAGCTGCTGCTGAATGGTTCAATCACTTGGAGCCGGGTTGCATAACCAATTGGAATACTATGACCGAAAAGTTTCTTGCAAGGTTCAAACCAGTAGAAGATAGTCACCAGTTGTTCGCTCAGCTCTCAAATTCAAAGGAGGAGGACAATGAACCAATGAGGGAGTTCGTGGCAAGGTTTAACCGCCTGGTCACTCGTCTCTCATACACACTCAATCCATTGCCTGAGATCCTGTTAAGCAGTTTTGTCAACGCGCTTCCATCAGAGATAGCCTTTATCTTGAGGTCGGCCCACAAGACAAAACTAGGAGAAGCACAAGAAGGTGCCATAGAAATTGAAGACAACATGATCACTTCAGGGAAGATCAAAGGAGACGCTATTAGGCCTTTGGTTCAAAGTTCTGCTGATCCACTACTTCAAAGGGTTGCTAATGAAGTAACTATTCTCAAGAGGCAGTTGCCACTCCAGCCGACGCCTCTTGCTCAGGTTGGACCACCAACTGCCTTGCCTGCACCACAATCATATTAGCCACAGCAGCCTTACCAGCCTCAACAGCCGTATCAGCCAAGGAGAAATAACTTTCAGCCTTACAACAATTACAGGCCACGAGGGCCACCCCCACCAAGGCAAGCAGTTGACAATACGCAAAATGCTGTGTTTTGTTCTTTTCATGATTCCATTGAACATGCCGGTGCCACTTGCCCCGAAAATGTCAGAATGAACAAGATAATGGGATACGCCGAAGTTGCACCTACACCAAGTTTCGTACCAACTCCAGGTTCGAATGTTGTCTTACCTCAATCGGACAACTTCGATGGCGACTCCGCAACGGGCTACTTTGAAAGTGAACCCGATTTTGAAGATCAAGAAGAAGATATTCGTCAGTACTCTCTTGCAGTAAATCTTGAGAATCATACGACTCCTGTGTTCACCAGAGCTCAACATCTGAGAGCACACAAAGAAGAAGAAGAAGAGAGACTGAAAGTAGCAAAAGACAAAGAAAAAGGAAAAGAAGTAGCTTCTACTTCAAATGTTAAGTCTTCTCAAGAGAACGTGAAAGCAGTTGCTGAAGATTCATCCTCAGCAAATTTTGATATTGTAGATTCTTTAATGAAGAACAAAGTGCAGATTTCTCAGTTAGAGTATCTCCAAGATCATCCAGAGCAAGTAGACCAACTTCTCAAATTTGTCAAGAAAGGACCTGCCAAGCAACCCACATTGCTCGAATCATCCGTTTCGGCGGAAGACAAGCCTAAACCCTTCTATATTTCTCTGTACATAGGGGGTTACAAATTGAGCAATTGTATCATCGATTCCAGAGCTTCGGACAACGTCATGCCTTTACAAGTGATGAATGCTCTAGGACTTTCATGCACCAAGGCAAGGGACAAATGTTACTCACTAGAGTCCAAGTCCGTGCCATTAGTCGGACAATTGAAAGATGCTCAAGTGAGGTTGGCGGCTTGTCCTGAAAAGAAAATCATGATGACCATCCTGGTAGCTGACATTCCAGCGAGCTATGGGATGCTATTAAGCAGAAGCTTTTGCAAGGACCTCAGTGGAGAGATTCAAATGGATTGGTCTTCTGCAAACATTCCATTAAAGAATGGAACTTTCAAGTTGGAACCAGAACCCAAATCTCGATTTGCGGTCATTAAGTCTCAAGATCCTCAAGCTCAAGTTCTATATCAAGAAACGGGTCTTGGTACTAACGCCATGCTGTCAGAGATTACTGAGGAAAGTCAAGAGATCGCATGTACTGTAGAAAAATCAGCAGAAGATCCTAAGTTGTGGACCTTGCAGTTCGATGGTAGTTGTTCCACTGCTGGTTCGGGAGCAGGAGTTGTGATAAGTTCTCCTAAAGGACAGTTGTATCCTTTTGCATACCGCTTGCAATTTGAATGTACAAACAACACGGCGGAATATGAGGCGCTCCTACTAGGTCTCATAAATGCAAAAGATATGGGTATCAAACATCTTAGAGTCGAAGGTGATGCAAAGATTGTTGTGAAGCAAGTCAGAGATCAATTCAGAGTGAGAGCAGATTGTCTTCGACATTATAGAAATAGGGTGTGGAATGCAATAGAATGGTTCAAAGCTTTTGACATCAAGTACATTCCACGTCTAGAAAATAGCAGAGCAGATGCCCTCGTGGTATCAACTTCACTTTTCATGCCACATTCTGACTTCCGTCAGAATGCATTTGCCATTGAGTTGATCTACAGGGCAGCTGTACCTGACAACTGTGATAATTGGCAAGTTTTTAATGATGATGATCACATTAAGGAGTTTCTTGTTATGGGAGATAATTTCAAAGAATTGTTCTTTGAGGGCAGTTCATTTACTCATAGAGAAGCAGTAACAGAAGCTCCGGATGTGCCAAAGATTGCTGAAGACAAAGAAATTCTAGAAGAACCAGATTCCAGCATAATCCAATTGAAAGGAAATAAAATTCCCAAGGGGTTGGTTTCCTTGGAGAATATTTTTGACAGGCACGACAGATATATACAAGATTAGAGAAACTCAAGCAAAAGGATCTCTGCCGAATATCAACAAATCAATATTGGAACAGTTGACAAGCCTAGACTTGTTAATCTGGGTACATGCTGCACTGCAGAGGAAAGAGAGAGGTTCATCTCTTTGTTCAAGCAATATCGAGACATCTTCGCCTGGTCATATGAAGATTTGAAAGTTTTTATACCAAGAGAATTGTCTCACACAATTCCTCTTCAACCCGAAGCTAAGCCCTTCAGGAAAAAGCAAAGACACTATAATCCACGGATTCAAGATACCATCTACGTGGAAATCCAGAAGATGGTGAATGCAAAGATCATTTTTCCAATCCACCATTCCACCTGGGTGTCGAATATAGTTCCTATGCGCAAGAACGGAGAAATCAAAATTTATTTATTTCAGAATCCAACGGTTATAACATCTTCGCATCACGAAATACACCTTTGTTCCAACCCAGCGTCCAACTTTCGCGAATTTAACAACAGCCAGTCCAATTGTCCGGATCAGCTATGAATCAACCTAAACCAATCGGAAATGAAATCACCACGCCGTTATCCACCAGTACAGAAAAGCAAATAATGTGGAAAGCAGCCATACCAGTTCCAGAACCCATGAAATGGTTACCCAAAGAACATTTCATCCGCAACAAAAGAGCCCATGGCCAAAACAATCGCTCGCCATGGGCACCATATGAGAGTTTACAAACATCCAATACCGGAAAACGTCCACCAAAGGTTCACGATAGCACCGCAGAATTGCATCGTTTATCAGCAAAATGCCCAACCAACCCGCGTCCCTTGCCAGACATAAATTACAATGATAAGAAATGAACTTAGTCATGAAGTATGATCTTTTACAATGATATAACACTCAAATACTGAAGTATAAGACTGAAAACTGGAAATTGTATCAATCTGATATAAAAATCAGAATTCTGGAAATTCAACCAGCAAACTGTGAATTCATAAAATGCTCATAAATTGATCAATTTACCTCCAAATGATGAGATATCAGTCGCAGATGCTTCCTAGCAGTTTGGCGCCCAAGAAGCAATCCAAAAACCATCACCAAAGACTTTAGTTTATTTAGCACGAATCCCAATGCTCATCTAAATGGTACGGCCTCCTCAAGAAATCGATTTTGCAAGATAAAAATAATTACTTGGAATTAAATTCCAATTCTTTGTGGAAGGTGGCGCCTTGTAATAAGAAGTGAAATGCCAAAGTACCCAGAACAGAAATAAAATCACTCCAATAGATATGAACAAAAATCAGCTTCAGCTATTGATAAACCAGGAAAACAAAACTGTGAAAACACTCCAAAAAAATTCTTCAATTTATATGCTCAATCTGCTAGTCTGATGTTGAGAAGCAGCAATGTAGCCAACTAGGTGTTATATTGCGAACACGAAATTGGATGAAAGGCTAGGAGGTAGACATCCTCGAAGCAATATGTCAATTGTCATTTCGACAGCATAACTTTAGCATAATTTTCATGGATGAAATGCTGGAGCAAGGACCTTCAATAAATAAGAGCTCACAAACTCTTCAAATGCCTAAGAAGCAGATCAAAAGACACAGGAGCCCCTTCAAATTCCCAAAAAACCTTCAACTTCTCAAGGTGGCGTCCAAAATTACATAATAAGAATTGTCACTTTATTTTAAAATTCACTTTTAGAAAAGTGGCGTCTATTTTTCCAAGGCATAATATTCATGATAAATAATTATTAAAACTCTTCATGAAGGCGTCACCCTTCAAGGTCCCCTTTTTAAACACAACTTTAAGTTGTTCAACTAGGCCAAGGGGTCAACTGCATAATATAACCTTAATGCCTTATTTCAACATAAAAATTGCCTTCAGAGGTCAAATAAGAACTGCAATTAAATGCTCCAACTGGAAATGAAGTACTGAAAGCTGACAAACACCATACTGCTTAAAATAGAATTTACTATAAATAGTAAACTCACAGAAAATGCCAAGGAACCTCCGAACTGGAAACCCTAATTTTACCTCATTCATGCCTACAGGCTTCTGGAATAGGCGGATGAGTGTCACAACGGATTACTGATGAGATGGGGACATTACATACCGGTTTAGAGATGCTGTCCTTATTAGATGGTTTTTTTGGTTATAAACTTATAATCAAATTGCAGTAGCTGAGGAAGATCAATTCAAGACAGCATTCACAACCCCGTGGGGTACATTTGCTATGAAAGAATGCCCTTTGGCCTCATCAACGCCGGTGCTACATTTCAAAGAGCCATGGATTTGGCATTTGGAGACTTGAGAAATAAAGTAATAGTTGTCTATCTAGACGACCTCACTGTTTTCTCGAAGACACATGGAGATCATTTTTCACATCTAGGGAAGGTCTTCGAGAGATGCAGATATCATAAAATATCGTTGAATCCCAAGAAGTCTGTCTTCGCGGTGACGGAAGGCAAGTTGCTTGGCCACATCGTCTCCAAAGAGGGAACTCGAATTGATCCAAGCCGGGTCGAAGGTATCAGAAGTTTGTCTCTTCCAACAAGCAGAATAGGGGTACACTCTTTCTTTGGTAAGGTAAATTTCATACGAAGATTTGTACCAGATTTCTCTGAGTTTACTAAAGATATATCTGCTATGATGAAGAAAAAGACAGTTTTCAAGTGGACGGAAGAAGGCAAGAAGGCGTTTACAGCAATAAAAGAAGCCATCAGTCGAGCTCCAGTACTAGTCCGTCCTGATTTTGAAAAGGAGTTTATCCTTTATTGCTATGCACCAGAGCATATTCTGTCTGCCATTCTGACACAGAAGTTAAATGAAGAAACTGAATCTCCAATAGCTTTCATGAGCTGTAGTTTCAAGGACAATGAATCAAGATACTCTCAGATAGAAAAGAATGCTTATGCAGTGGTTTGAGCTGTAAAGAATTTTAGATTTTATATCTTGAATACTCATACCGTTGTATATGTCACAGATCTAGCGGTGAAAAGCGTGCTAACTCAACAAGAGATGGGCTCGAAAAGAGGAAACTGGGTCGCAAAGGTGCAAGAGTATGACTTAGAAATCAAGCCGACCAAACTCGTCCGCGGGAGAGGTCTTTGTCAATTGATAGCAGAGGATGGTGATAAGAAGCTTCAAGCCAAAGGTATACTTGAGATTGAACCTGAAGTTAAAGAAGATCTTCCAATGGTCTTATTGATCGAATCTTCGGGAGAATGGTTTACTGAAATATGTAGAAGCATCCATAGTTAATTAGCATTGAGTAAAATGCTTCTTTAAAGAGGGAGGCATGTACACCCTTAATCCTATAGTGTGCATAGGGTTATGAGTAGCTGGTCTGTGGCTACCTTAACTCTTAATCAAGTTTTATGATTATTATTATATTAATAACATTTTGTTTCCACAGTCCATGATAGTTAGTATGTAGTTATTATATTCTTATTTAGATAATTAGGCCATTGTAAGTGTTATATTTAGGTATCGAAGTTGGCTTGGGTGACATCCAAGGCATAAGTTGGGTATATATTGGAGGTAGAGGTTAGTTATTATCATCATATTTGAGTATTGTGTTCTTATTGAAATTTTTTGGAGGTATCCCCCTCAAAGTGGATTAGGAGGTTGCCCCTTTAAGTGGTATATTGTTATCAAGTATTTGCAGCATATTGACTATTATATTCTTCTATTGTGCAAGTTGTTTCATTACGGATTTTTTCACTCCATAGTGACTTGCAACCTTAGCAGTGTGGACTTCCCTCATTGGCTGAATCCTCCCATCCTTTAGCACACACAACTAACCCAACTTGTAATGAATTTTGACTTGGAGATAGAAGTCTTCTCGAAGTTAAGAACCTCCTATATTTGATTTCTTAGCACATATTGCAACACATTCCTTAGCAGTGTGGGCTTCTCTCATCGGCTGAATACTCCCTTACCTTTAGTACACACAACTAGCCCAACTTGTAGTAAATTTTGATTTGGATATAGAAGTCTTCTTGAAGCTCACAACCTCCTATATTTGATGTCCTAGCACATATTGGAACACATTATGAAAATCCTCATTATTCTCATATGCTTCGACATAGGCCTCTTGTGTTAAAGGTTCAAATTGAGCAAGTGTCCCTAACTTTGAAATCAAAGAAGGTTTAGACAACAAATTAGTTGGCTTTTGAGTGACACTCTTTTTATACCTAATAACCAATTGGAAAGATTGTAAGAAACCCATTCAATTATTTATTAGAGATTATTAAGACATTTTTGTAATAGTCAATCTAATGACTTAATTTAGATTAGTTTATTTATATTTTAGTTTTCTATCTTTAGATTATTTTTCATACATTGTTTTTAGCTTCACTCCGAACTCTATATAGGGAGGTATTTGTTAATGTGGTATCCTAGTGGGTCACATGAAAGGGTTTGCAAATTGAATAGTGCAGGTCTTCAGCAAATTGTGCAGGAATTTTCATGCTGAATCGCAAATTTTTAAACCTTGAAATTGCAATTGTTATTTAAGGAAATCACATGGTTTTTTCAGTCAGTAAATCAAGAGGGTTTTTTCTTCTAAAAAATCATGCAATTTGCAAACGAAAATAGTGCGGTGGTTGTGCAAATTTGCATGTTTTTTTCTTTGCAAAGATCATTCAGATTTTTTGGGCGTGATTGATATTTTTTCAAATTTGCAATTTGTTTTCGAGTAAAAAAATTGTGCGCTTTTTATTTTCTAAAATTCCAGCTAGGATTGTGTGATTTTTCCTCTAAAAATCACGGATTTCAATTTTTGTGAAACATATGGCTAGGGCACAATTTTCTTCTGAACAACTGGGGTTTAGCTCATGGCTAGGGCTTGCGATAGTTTTTTTTATTGTTGAATCAACGACTGGGGTTTCCAAACCAGCAGCTAGGGTTTGTGCCAATGTTCAAACAGGGCATGGATTTGAAGGATGAAGTTTATGGAAGGTATTATTTGGGTTTCTATATTTTTTGGAAATGGAAATTCTGTTGGATAAACATTCCCAGTTCAATTTTCACATGTGGAAAGTAAAAATCCAGATGCAATTGAATCACAAGAACCTGTGGAGAATAGGAAATGGAAAACAAAAGAACTGCCTACAAATGTGAGTGAAATATTGGAATGGCAAAGCAAAGATGATAAAGCCAAAGCCATTATTGGTCTTTGCCCTTTCCAATTCTGAGTTACATCATATAGATCTAGCAAAACTATCTAAGGAAATTTGGTAATATTTGTACACACTGTTTGGAGCAAAAACAGTTAATGCTAAATTTTCTTTAAACCTTCAGCTTTTTAAGTTCAAGATGATTGATGTAGTCACTATGTCAAGTCACATGAACAATGAGGTCTCTTCTTCGACAACTAGCAGAAGTCAATGCTGCAGTGGATGACGAGGATGCTAAATCCATTGTATTAAACAATTTATCTTCAAAATTCAGCAATGCCATCTTGTAATGGTCACCCCTGATTTTTTTTGAAAGTTCACTGTTTGCTGTTATGAAATGTTTTGATGGTTTGGTTTGTTTGTTTTCAGATGTCTTTCATATATTTCATTGCATGCATAACATATATAGCATAATGAAGGAAAACTGGAAATGAACTTTGCTATTTTCAGAGAAAGTCAATCTCATAAACAAAACATTTGATAACAACCTCAAAATCAGACTTATTACAACTTGTATCAGACCTGATAAACAACAGTTTCAGACCTGGTAATGGCTTTTAACAGCAGCAAACACCTTCAAACTTGCATCGTACGCCATATAGAAGAAAGGCCAACAACCCCCTTGGATTTTAACGCCCATATTCAGCTCCACGAAACATCCAAATAACACAGAAATGACCTATACAACAGCAGGTCCAAAATAACCAGAATTCTACCAAAATGCACGCCCTCCCTAGGTAGGGCAACCAACCCTTAAAAATCGGACATAATTCAATAAATCCAAGTTTATGCATGAAATAGGGCACCAAGATGTGGGAAATCTATTGGAGAAATATCCAGAATGAAACCCTGAATGTGCACGGAGTTATGAACTGTTTTCCAATATCAGACCCTGGTAAGAAACGTTTTCAGATTTCAAAAAGAAAGCTTCCAGACCACTGTAACAGCTCCAAAATACCACAAATCAAACCCAAATCTGAACTATGAGTCCAACACACCAAATACCAAAAACCCACTTCAAAAATACTTAAAGATCATCTTTTCACTCCAAAAATACTGTAAATCATTAAATTGTGAAGCCCTAGGTGATTCCTGGGATAGAACCACTCCAAATCCAACTAGGGTGGATCTCTCACCACCGAAACCAGTTTCAAATGACGAGGGTTTTCGTTTTGAGAATATCTCTGTTTGCTGTTTACACTGTTTGTTGATGGTTTTGTGTTTGTTTTCATGCATCATTCATAGGTTTCATTGCATGCATGATATTGATAACATAAAGAAGGAAAACTGGAAAGAACTTTACATTTCAAATAGGAAATCACTTCATTTAAAGAGTATTTGATAACATCTTGAAAATCAGTTAGCAAACATATATCAGACCTGATTATTAACAGTTCAGACCTCTTATAAGCTTAAATCAGCAGCATAATCACTTCAGTTTTGCATCGTTCATCACCAAAGAGACAGCCAATGAACTCTTTGATAACCAGCGCCATTAATCAGCTTCACGCAGTCCAGGAAGGGCAGCAACAGTGACCTATACAACAGCAGGTCAAGGTGCCCAAAACTCCAAACTGTACGGCCTTCCTTGGCGGGGCGGCCCTCTCTAGAAATTCGGATTAAAATCAATAAATTTGTCCTTGGGCATGAAATGGGACGCCTTGAAGAGAGGCTTCCAATGAAGCAATACCCAGAATGATACCTCAAGCCAAAATGGAGTTATGAACCTTTCACCATTTTCTACCTCTGTAAAAAATAATTTCCAAAACTTCAAGAAATAGCTTCAGACCTCTGAAAACATCCCTGAATCGCCATCAAACCCAAACCAAAATGAAGCAAATAGCTCAAAACACCAAATACCAAAAACCCACTTTAAAAATACTCAAAGATCATATTTTCACTCCAAAAATACTGTAAACCATTAAATTGTGAAGCCCTAGGTGATTCCTGAGATAGAACCACTCCAAATCCAGCTAGGGTGGATCTCTCACCACCGAAACCAGTTCCAAATGATGAGGGTTTTCGTTTTCAACACACAACATGCAATATTATGGAAATAATCCAGCAACATCTTGTTAAGTTGTCAACTTAGAGATGTGCAAATGAGGCCCAAAAAGAGGTTTTAAAGAGCCAAAAGGAAATCAGGGCAAACAATTTCAAATCCTCTTTCCCTCCAAAAGCCAACGACACCCTTCATGAGCACTTTATTTTTAATTATTTAAAAATAACACCTTATACCTCCCTTGGGCATCTATGCTCATAAGGAAACTATTTTGCTTTTGTTGCCTTTTAAAACAATTTTAAGTCATTACATTAGGCTCCAAGGTACTTTTTGCATTACCCCCTGAGCCCTTCACTTAAGTTAAAGTAACTTTATTAAAATAACTTAAGTAAGAAATATAAATAATAATTAAATCAAACCTTAGTCATGCCAACACCCAAACTGGAAATAGACACTGCTGAAGTAGCCTATGCCAGGACTAGTTACAAAAAATAGACTCACTATTTATAGCAACTACTAAAAATAGTAAATACTCCAAGTCAACAAATTGGCACAAAACATTAGAGCTCACCTAACAACTACCACACACTACCCAAACAGGAAACCCTGCACTGCACTGCTGCGAGGACCAGTTACTAAATATAGTACTTACTAAAAATGGAGTAAGTCAAAATCAACCTGATGTAGAGGAAGGACTCAACCTAACACAACTTGACTGCTCTTACAACCTTCATACAGCGGTTCATCTCAAACAATGCCTAAATGCTTCCTAATGCATGTTGAGACATCGGAACAACACTCTAATGGCATTCAACATTGAAGACAACATGGAACATGGAAGTCTTGGCTTGTTCAAAGTTCAAACCTATTTCAACACATTCTATGGGTTCCCAAACATTCATAGCCCCAAACAAGTGTTTAACACAATGTTTCATGCAAATAAAGACTTACTGCCACTAGGTGCATCTAGACAATAACACCAAACAAAGGGAAGAACAACTTGTCATATGAACTCCTGGCTTGTGTAGACCTCTTACAACTCTGTTTATTGATTCCCCAATCAACCATGATCAGTCAATGTGTGGGTTTTGCCAAACCCTCAAGCCACCAAGGTTTTAAGACAGTTTATACACAAATGCAAGCATACTGTCATTAACAACTATGCCAAAATTGAAAACTATAGCCTCTCCTCTTACCAAAGTGAGGGCAACAATAGGACAGAGTTTTCCACCAAGTCTCATGGGTTTTCATTGGTGTAAACTCTGTCCATTGTTTTTAATTTGCTCCTTGGAAACCCTAGGCAAGGTTTATACCCGTTCACACAAAAACTGCAATATCTTTCACAAAACTGAATGAAATTCTACCAAATCAAAAGTATTAGAAAGCTAAGACTCTTCTCCAACTTCCTCAATCACTAGTAGGGCCGTACTAGATCATACCAGGCCGTACAACGTGTTTCTCAGACTGTTTTACACAAATTTTAAGTAGAATGTGGTAAAATGAAGTTCTTTGCATTCCAACTTTCTCCAACCTTTGTGCTCGAGATTACATTGCATATTTATCATGTTACAACCATTCTCAATTGCAAAATTGACTGCCAACTCCCATTAACCAACTTTGGAAAGTTGCAAGCAACTTTTGTTGACAACAATGACAATTTTTGCTCCTAATCCCCAAAATGACTCAAAAATGATCCCAAATGGTCTAGAATGCTCCACATTGACCTTATTGACCCAAAACAAGTCCAAACAACCCAAAATTCAAAGTTTCACAAAATGACAAAAAGTGCATCAAAGGATGCCCCTGCATCATACTCCTTAGAGAGAGAATTCAAGTTCCACTTGAATTGAGGTCTCCAACAGTACAACCATGCTTGAGAATGTCTGCTTCAATCATCCATGTAGCATCTTCAATGGGAAGATTCTTCCACTTGACCAAATATTGGAGATATGCCTTGTTCCTTTTCTTCTTGAGTTCCTTGCTATCAATGATACATTCCAACTCCATAGGTTTGCTAGGTGGAATATCTTGGACCCATTCAGCTTTTGAGAATGATTGTGAACCTGCTCCATCATCTGCAAAAACATCCCCTTTGAAAGGGTACAAATCAAAAACATTGAATATAGGTGAAATGCCAACTCCTTTGGGTAACTCAATTTCATATGCATTGTTTGCAAACTTATGCACAATCTTGCAAGGCCCTATTTTTTTCATCTGCAACTTGGAGAATTGACCCTTTGGAAACCTCTTTTTCTTGAGATGGGCTAAAACCAAATCCCTGACTTTGAAATCAACCTCTCTTCTCTTCATATCTGCCCTTTGCTTGTACTTGTCAACACTATGTTGAAGCTGCTCCCTAACTTATTGATGGATCTCTTGCATTGCAACAGAAAATTGCTCCCCTTAAGCACTTGGTGTTTCCATTCCACTGATATCCCTCAACTCAAATACCCCTCTAGGCTGCAAACCATAAACTACTTGAAAATGACTCTTACCAATACTCCTATTTATGGAATCATTGTAGGCAAACTCTTCTTGTGGTAAGACAAGATCCCATTGAGTAGAATGTGCCTTAGAGAGGCATCTTAAGAGGTTTCCCAAGCTTCTATTAACTACCTCAGTCTGCCCATCAGTTTGAGGATGATAGGCAGAACTGAAACTGAGGTTGGTGCAAAGTTTCCTCCACAAAGTCCTCCAAAAATGCCCAATGAATTTACTGTCTCTATCTGAAACTATACTCAAAGGCAAACCATGAATTTTGACAACCTCCTTGAAGAATAGACCTGCAATATATGATGCATCATTGGTGCTTTTACAAGGGATGAAATGAGCTATTTTTGAGAACCAGTCAACCACAACATAGACCGAGTCAAAACCCCTTTGTGTTCTTGGTAGCCCCATGACAAAATCCAATGTAATAGACTCCCAAGGCCTATTTGGAATAGGAAGAGGCTGATACAACCCTGCATTAGTGCTACTTTCCTTTGCTCTTTGACAAATGGTACATTTCTCAACAAACTTCCTTACATCAGTCTGCAATTTAGGCCAAAAGTAATGTCTTCTTAACTGCTCCAATGTCTTATCAAGGCCAAAACGACCTGCTAAACTACCACAGTGCTTTTCCTTTATTAGATTGTCTCTCATTGAGCATTTAGGTACACAAAGTTTTGCCCCTTTGAATAACAAATCATCTTGAATCAGAAAATCAAGCCATTTATCATTGGTGCTGCTATGAGGCTGCATACAAAACTCATATATCTCGTTGAAATCTGCATCATCAGCATGCATACCTTTTAATGCTTTGTTGTACCCAAAACCAAAATTTTTGCTTCACTAAGGCATTTTGCTTAATTAAGTCTTAATCTTGTTAAAGTGATGTCAGATGGTCGTTTTTGGGGTTTTCAAATATGGAGTTGGTGTCAATGTCATGTCAGTCTGTTACTGAAGAGATTTAAGAAAAATGAAAATCTGAAGGAAAATCATCAAAATTTTCTATCTCTGGAGAGGGGAGCACTTTTTCAAAAGGGCGCCCTATCTTTTAGGGGCTCAGATCTTGTTTTTAGGGTTTGTCACCTCCAACAGACATTTGTCCGGCATCACGTCAGCTTCGCAGTGAGCTATCAAGCTTGTCAAACGGACCTGTTTTGTCCGAGTTACGGAAGATACAGCGCAAAACAAGGTGAAAGCAAGAATTGGCTAACACTGGAGAGAAGCGCAGCTTTTGAGAAAGGCGCCCATCTTTTTGAGGTAACAAATGAAGGTTTTTGACTAAATGCCATCCAAGATGTTTATCTCACATTTGTTCGAGCTTCGCGACGCATCTGTCAGTGGGTGAATCTGAGTTGCTGAAGTACCTGAACCTGAGGTCAAACGTAGGGTCAAATCTTAGTCAAAATATCAGAGGAAAAAGCGAAAGAGCACATTTTCAGAAAGGCGCCTGAGCTTTTCAAGCCTTTAATGCCTTCTTTTGATGAGATACCGATATTCAATGGTCCGTGTTACCTTTCCGCTGTTTGTCTCCTCACGCATCGAGGATGTCCTTAAAGCAGCCAAATGGCTTTTATATTATTTTTTGTCATTTCCGTGAATGGTTAAGTTTGAGGAAAGAGCAACTTCTTCAAAAGGCTCTTGTTTTTCACCCTCGTATTAGATGTTTTCTTTGGGAAATGTGCCTTTGCAAAATTGCCGCGGCACGAGGTCGTACCGCCAGTTGAACCCGGCAGATCCAGTCCTCGAAAAGTTGTGATAAACGGAAGGCAGCGATTTTGTTTTTCCCTTTGTGGCGAGATGTAAGCTTCAAAATTGGACTTAAGTTCTGAGAAAAAGCGCAGCTTTTCAAAAAGGCACTTGGATTTTTGAGCCTTCAGATGTCAGTTTTATGGTTTCCAGTCTCAAGATACCTTTTGATCAGTTTTTGTTCAGCTCTGCGATGCGCCTGTCAACTAGCCAATCGGAGAAGTTAGCCAGCCAGTGTCAGAGGATGAACAGAGGTCCCGACAGAGGTTTAAGCCTAAATTTTCATGAAATTTGGCTAAGTCTGGAATTTGTTTTAAGAGCTCAAAGTTGGATTTTCGAAAGAGAGTTGAATGGATGCCTTAACTGGGGTTCTGACTGCAGTTAGACTAAACGTTTTCTGGGTTGTCATCTTCAGTTCATATATTAGCATGTTGAGTGATCTTTCAGTTCGCATGTCAAGTTAATTAGTTTGCATGTTCAGTTAACTACCTTGCATGTTGAGTTAACTTGATTGCATGTTCACTTAAATGAAGATTATTCTTGAATGTCGACTGGAGTTTACATGCATGGCGAATTTGGTTGCAATTGTGAAGTTTTTGTGAAGATGGCGCTTCATTGAGTCTCAACTGAAGTTCTAAAAGGGACGGCATGAATGATGAAGCATAGTTTTGTGAAGTTAGCGCATTCATTCTATGTCAACTGAAGTCTTGAAAGGGTCGCTATATTTGGAATATTTATTGCATGAAATATGGCGAATTTCTTATTGCCAACTTTAGTTATCAAAAGGGACGCTTTAGTTCTAATTTGTGAATCTAAAGCAAGTGTGAAGGATGGCGAACTTAATATGGGTTGCTAACTAAAGTCAAAATCGCATGAAGTTGTTAACTAAAAATTGAAAAGGGAAACCCTAAAGCATGGCGATTTATTTAGCATATTTGAGTTTCAGTTAATTGAAATGAGGTCCAATCACAAGCCAAGCGCACTTCTTAAGGATTCCATGCCTTATGCGAATTTCATAGATGAAAATCTATTTAACCAAGCAATGGCGTCCATTATTTCATCATCTTTAGCTTCGAAGTTCATATTCTTCTTGAGCGACCAGCAAGCTAAAGGTGCTATAGGTGTCCGAATTCAGCATTCTTCATAGCAACGAGTTCAGATTGTTCAGAGGAAGGCGATTCTAGACTTTAT
>VDFB02368797.1:0-27437 GCA_007258455.2 Sequoia sempervirens | reverse complement strand
CCTGCAATATATGATGCATCATTGGTGCTTTTACAAGGGATGAAATGAGCTATTTTTGAGAACCAGTCAACCACAACATAGACCGAGTCAAAACCCCTTTGTGTTCTTGGTAGCCCCATGACAAAATCCAATGTAATAGACTCCCAAGGCCTATTTGGAATAGGAAGAGGCTGATACAACCCTGCATTAGTGCTACTTTCCTTTGCTCTTTGACAAATGGTACATTTCTCAACAAACTTCCTTACATCAGTCTGCAATTTAGGCCAAAAGTAATGTCTTCTTAACTGCTCCAATGTCTTATCAAGGCCAAAACGACCTGCTAAACTACCACAGTGCTTTTCCTTTATTAGATTGTCTCTCATTGAGCATTTAGGTACACAAAGTTTTGCCCCTTTGAATAACAAATCATCTTGAATCAGAAAATCAAGCCATTTATCATTGGTGCTGCTATGAGGCTGCATACAAAACTCATATATCTCGTTGAAATCTGCATCATCAGCATGCATACCTTTTAGTAAGCTGCTCCCACACTTTGCAATTGAATCTCTTGCACCATTAGTGCCCTCCTACTTAAAGCATTGGCTACTTTGTTGGACTGCCCCTTTTTATGCTTGATAGTGAAAGTGAAACCTTGCAAGTATTCTACCCACTTGACATGCCTATGACTAAGTTTCTCTTGAGTGTTTGGGAATTAAAAAGCATGGTTATCAGTATAGACTATAAACTCCTTTGGAAGAAGATAATGCCTCCATTTTTTCAAAGACTGAATCATAGCATACATTTCTAGATCATAAGAGGAGTATTTCTTTTTAGCCTCATTTAGTTTCTCACTAGAGAAAGCAATAGGTCTGTTATCTTGACTCAACACTGCACCTATAGCATAGCCACTAGCATCACACTCAATTGAAAGGACCTTATTAAAATCTGGTAAAGCCAATATAGGCTGCTCTGCTACCCTTTCTTTCCAAACACTGAAAGCTCTTTTCAGCCTCCTCAGTCCAAACAAACTTTCTTTTCCTATCTCCCTTTATGGTGTCTATTATGGGTGCACACACATGACTGAAGCTCTTAATGAATTTCCTTTAAAAGCTTGCTAATCCATGAAAACTTCTTACCTCAACAACTAACTTAGGTGGAGGCCAATTCAAGATTGCTTCAACTTTGTTAGGATCCATTTTCAATGTTCCCTTTGTGATCACAAACCCAAGGTATAGCAGCTCCGTCTTTAGAAACTCACACTTTTTCAGATTAATCATTAGTTTCTCCTCATTCAATCTTCTTAATACCAAATCCAAATGATGTAAGTGCTCTTCTTTACTAGAATTAAAAACTAAAATGTCATCAAGATAAACCACTACAAACTTACCAAGAAAAGGCTTGAGCACTTCATTCATGAGCCTCATAAAAGTGCTGGGGGCATTGGAGAGACCAAAAGGCATTACAAGCCATTCATAGAGCCCTTCATTTGTTTTAAATGTTGTCTTCCATTCATCACCTTGTCTGATCCTGATTTGGTGATACCCACTCTTAAGGTCTATGTAATGTCCCTTGTCCCAATTTGCCCTAGCCTTCGCTTATTATTGCCAATTAGGGTTAGGGTTTCAACTTCTTAATTAAGTATCTCCTCTAGCAAAGTGATTCGGGATTGGAACCTATATTCACCACAAGAACAACAATCCAAAATACATGCACCTTACATTGTTAGCCTTAACATCATGGCATCATATTCATTGATTGATCACAAATGTAACTATCATATGCTAAGAAAACACTTTGCCTACTGGAGGAAGCCAATGAAGCTTATAAGCGGTCTAGTTCTACCACCCCTCCATGGCCCATCCCTTCCTTGGTTTGGGCAGACTTGAGTGGGACCTTAAGCCAACCAACTCTCCATGGCCCATTCCTTTCTTGGTCTAGGCAGACTTGAGTGGAACCTCTACTCATCCATGGCCCCTCCTTGTCTTTGGAGCGGGCAGATCTTAAGTGGACTCTTCCACTCATCCATGGCCCGTCTTCTCCTTCGGATGGAGTGGATCTTAAGTGAGGCCTATAGGTTGTACCACTTTTCTCAGACCCTTCCTCTTGTGCCGGGTTTCAGACACTCAAGCAATCTTTAAGCAATTAGAAACATATCATTATTTCTTCTAAGTAACATCAAATTACTATAAGAATCATTGTACTTATAATTAGTTTAAAGCAATAGTTGGGTATACATACATTCCATCAGAAGTAATAGAGAAACATTCTTGTATACATATTAGATTCAATACAGCTATCCCATGCATGAAATCTATATACTACTTGTGCAAGAAATAGAAATTATGCATCACTACATCACTCTAGACCATCTGATTCATTATTCATATTCAATCACCAATGCCTAGGATCACAACAAGGAAGCACAAATTGCAAATTCATTGAGTAACCATATCACATTTTTATGTTCCAGTCTGTTCAGAGGGTGTTTTGGACAATGCACTATATATCGGTTTGCTGGTGGGTTAGAATTGGTTCATACAACAAGTTTAGACTGGTTCCTTAGATTATCTACACAAGTCAATTGTTTAGATTTGCCAAATATAAATACTCAAACATGTACATATACCATTTTCAGATAAGCAAGATAGAACAGATCATATTGCCAGACAAAATAAGAAGCAAGGATGCATATATGAGAAGAGGCAGACACAACATTTAGAAATCGTATTGTAATGCCGAATCAATGATCTAATCTCGTAAGTTGAGTTTGCTAATGGCTAAGTGAGAACATCACCTGACAGGGGTTCAAGCTTTCTTCTCCAGGCTGTGTTGACTCTTTGTTCTATTTTTTCTTTGTTTTTTGCTCCTCTGTTTCTATTCTCCCGAGCATTCCCTTATACGAAAGGTAGTGAGGAGACGTGTCTTTTTACAAAGGTCCTTGCGTAAACTAATTACTGTTTTTAAAGATTAACCATTGTTTCTGTATAGACGTCGCTTGATGCTCCCACATGTGCGGACCCTAACAGATACGATAGAAAGAGTTGAAGGTTGCTATTTAGACATTGTTTTAAGGAGCTCGATAATATTATAGGCATCACTTTATTTGTTTGGTGGCCAATACTTCATTTACTACCAATATAATAATCTTTAGTTTAATCGTTTATTACTCTTACAATAATATTATTTATTTTCATTTACTACCACTAATATTATTTATCTAAGGTAATATTTTAAATTGAAATTACCTACTTTCATATCCTGATTTTTATTTGGATTTACTGCTAATTTTATATTGATTATAAAAAATGGTATTTATTATAATTACAATATTCTCTTAGATAATCATACTTGAGATTGGTTATATTTAATGTACGCCTGATCTTATATTTCAATATGTTATAATTTGGGGGACATGACAGTGTATTTTGGAAAAGAAGCTTGCTCCACTTGGACAATCCATCAAATCTTCTATCCTCGGAATTGAGAACCTATACCTGATTGTGATCTTATTTATGGCTCTAGAATCAATGCACATCCTCCATTCTCCTCCCTTCTTAGGTGCTAGGATAGTGGGAACCGCGCAAGGACTAAGGGTTTCTCTTATTAGCCCTTTATCAAGCAACTCCTGCACTTGCTTCTTGATCTCCTCATTTTGCTGTGGTGTCATTTTGTAGGCTGCTTTATTAGGCAAACTAGCCCCTGGTATGAAGTCAATGTGATGACTTATATCCCTGATTGGAGGCAATGAGTTTGGGATCTCATCTACCACTATATCAGCATGTTTCTTGAGCAAATCTTGGATCTCCAAAGGCAACTCAGCCATCTTAATTGCTGTCACAACAGTCCTAAGTCTGGTTATGATTGCAAAGCCCATTTCCTCCTCTTTCATGGTTTTAATGAACTCTCTCTCACCTACCTACATCACACTAGATCCCACTTGTTCTTGGCTTTCCTCTTTCAAAGGTGTTAAAGTGTAAGAGACCCCATCCTTCTCTATGACATAGGTATTCTTCCTACCATCATGAACTGCTTTTCTATCATATTGCCATGGTCTACCTAGCAACATATGGCAAACATCCATGGGAATGATGTCACACAAAACTTTGTCCTTATATCTCCCTATTTGGAATTCTACCCAACTTTGCTCATTTACTAATGCTTGTTGCCCTTATTTAGCCATGAAACCTTATATGGAGTGGCATGGGGTAATCTTTTCAATTTTAACTTTTCTACCATTTCTACAGAAACTAAGTTATCGGTTTTACCAGAATCAATGACAATGTGACAACATTTACTTTCGCATTTGCAAGTGGTCCTGAAGAGTGATTTTCTTTGGGGTGGTTTCTTCTCCATGGGCACTTTGATCAAGGTTCTCTTCATCAACAAAGACTCTCCAACTTCTGGTTCTTCAATTTGTGGTGAAGAATTTACATTTTCAGCATTTCCGCCTTGTGCTACTTGATTCTTCCTTTCACTCCTAAAAGAAGTAGATGACTGTTCTTCAGGGCATTCCCATGCTTGATGGCCTGCAAATTTATTACATTTGTAGCATTTTCCAGTGAAGCCACTTGATCCTCCTCTATGCCCAAATCTGCCCCTAAAACTTGATCTTCTTCCCCTAAAACTGCCCCTTGAATTTGAGGTTTGTTCTTGAGAACTACTTGTCTCTCCTTGAGATCTTTGGAACTGTCTTGTCCCAGCAAATGATCATCTTCCTCTAAAAATCCTTCCCCTACCTCTGTTTTGCTTCTCTCGTCTTCTTTTCAACTTTTCTTCAGCCTTCATGGCTAGTTGATAGCATTCTTCTACTGTTCTAGGGCTTGTGAGACTTAGTTCATCTTGTAGGTTATATTTTAGCCCATTCAAGTGCCTTGCAACCTTATCAACATCCTCTTCCATATGGCCTGATCTAATACGCAGTTTGTAGAATTCTTCTGTATATGTCTTCACGTCTATGTCATTTTGTTTCAAATTTTGTAGTTTCCTATACAATTGAGTGGCATAATCACTAGGTAGAAATTTGCCTTTCAACTTTGCAACCATTTTGTCCCAAGAGGTGATCTTTGCTTTGCCTTTCTTCCTTCTCTCTTCTTGCACATAGTCCCACCAAAGGGATGCATGGCCTTTCAATTTTGTTCTAGCTAACTTCACCTGTTGTTCCCCAAGCACATCTTTAAATTCAAAATATTTGTCTAATTCTCTTATCCAATCAAGAAGTTCCTCACTGTTTAGGCTACCTGAATACACCGGGAGTTCCATCTTCAATTTGGAACCTTCACCTTTGACTGCTTTCGGCAATCTCTCCATCCTCAACTCTTCAACATCTCTTTCTTCATGGGGGTTCTTCTTGTGGTGGATTGCTTTCATCCATCTCTTCTTCTTGATCACTCAAATCTCCTGTGATGACACCTCTTCTTTGATTTGTCTCAACTACTGTAAGCCTTGCATCAAGACTTACTCTCATTTCTCTCATCTCTTGGGCAAGTTTGTCTTCCATCTCTTTGGCTAACCTTTCTATTGCTCTTTCGACAACATTCACCTTTGGAGGCATCTTTGCTTATCTTCAATTCACTGAATTAACTTTTTGTCTTTATTGGCTCTGATACCAATATGATGCAGAGGAAGGACTCAACCTAACACAACTTGATTGCTCTTACACCCTTCATATAATGGTTCATCTCAAACAATTCCTAAAGGCTTCCTAATGCATATTGAGACATGTGAACAGCACCCTAATGGCATTCAACATTGAAGACAACATGGAAGTCTTGGCTTGTTCAAACCTATTTCAACACATTCTATGGGTTCCCAAACATTCATAGCCCCAAACAAGTGTTTAACACAACGTTTCATGCAAATAAAGACTTACTGCCACTAGGTGCATCTAGACAATAACACCAAACAAAGGGAAGAACAACTTGTCATATGAACTCCTGGCTTGTGCAGACCTCTTACAACTCTGTTTATTGATTCCCCAATTAACCATGATCAGACAATGTGTGGGTTTTGCCAAACCCTCAAGCCACCAAGGTTTTAAGATAGTTTATACACAAATGCAAGCATACTGCATTAACAACTACGCCAAAATTGGAAACTATAGCCTCTCCTCTTACCAAAGTGAGGGCAGCAATAGGACACAGTTTTCTACCAAGTCTCATGGGTTTTCATTGGTGGAAACTCTGTCTATTGTTTTTTATTTGCTCTATACCTGTTAACACAAAAACTGCAATATCTTTCACAAAACTGAATGAAATTCTACCAAATCAAAAGCATTAGAAAGCTAAGACTCTTGTCCAACTTCCACAATCACCAGCAAGGCCGTACTAGATCGTACCAGGCTGTACAATGTGTTTCTCAAATTGTTTTACACAAAAAATTGCAAGTAGAACATGGCAAAATGAATTTCTTTGCATCCCAACTTTCTCCAACCTTTGTGCCCGAGATTACATTGCATATTTATCATGTTACAACCATTCTCAACTGCAAAATTGACTCCCAACTCCCATTAACCAACTTTGCAAAGTTGCAAGCAATTTTTGTTGACAACAATGACAATTTTTGCAAACTTGTTACAACTTTTTCTCCTAATCCCCAAAATGACTAAAAAATGATTCCAAATGGTCTAGAATGCTCCACATTGACCTTATTGACTCAAAACAAGTCCAAACAAACCAAAATTCAAAGTTTCACAAAATGACAAAAAGTGCATCAAAGGATGCCCCTGCCCAAATAAGGTAAGTCAAAACCAACCTATCCCAAATAAGGACACTGAAAATGGGGACATAACACATCTTTACTCTTAGGCAACTTTCTTCTAAAAGTTTGGAAGATATAATTTCAACTCTTCTAGTTGAAGAAAAGAGAATTGTTATAGTAGAAATAGAAGATGATTCTCAAATTGAAGTAGCATTATACTCAAATCGTAGATCTAATAAGGACAAAAGAGGGACAAAATGCTACTATTGCAAGAAAATGGGTCACATAGCTCGAAACTGTAGAAATCAAGTGAATGATCTTCTCAAGGGAAAGATTAGGGGAAGCTAATGTAGCCATTGTTGAAGATCCTTTTGATGCTAACAGTGGTGAAGAAATTACTTTTTAAGCATTTTAAAGAAGTCTATTTCTTTGAAGACAGGTAGGAAGCCCATGTAGACAAAGCTTAGAATGGATGGTTGCCCAGTTAGCTTGGTAGTCTGTGGATCATGGGAGTCATACCCTTACAAGGGTCATGAGACAACTTGATGGAGCTCTACGAGCGTAGCTTAACATGGGTTGTTGTCCAATGGTTTAGGAGGTCCGTGATTTGGGAGTTCGAGGAGGTGCTCATCCGGGCATTTAGGAATTCAGCTTGGGAGCTATGCCTATATGAGTGTTCTGAGGCAGCTTGATGGAGGTCTACTTAGTTGAAGAATTGTTTTCAAAGAAAAGCTTTTGAAGAATTCATGATTATAAATTATTTTTAGTTTGCTTATGTTTGTTTGGTGTGTTTTAGTGCAATAAGTATTAAGAGGGGGTATTAGAGATTATTAAGACTTACTTTTGTAATAAATTCACTTCAGTGACTTAATTTAGATTAATTCATTTCTATTATTAGTTTTCTAATTTTAGATTATTTGTCATGCATTGTGTTTATCTTCATTGCAAACTCTATATAAGGAGGTATTTGTCAATGTAATTTTTTATCTAATCTAATAGGATTTTTTTTTGTTCTATTTTGTTTTATAACATTATTATGCCTAGCTTGTTGCAACTTATATTTAGCTAGCAAATATTAAAGAGGTTGGTGATCTATGTACACATTGAGTTTTTTCTTTATCAAATAATACTTTTATTTATTGTCTATTTGAGCAAGAGCACACAATTCTTTATCATATGTGCAATAGCTCAAACTGTACCACAGAATTTTTTTGAATGATAACAAATAGGCTTACCTACTTTAGAGTAGGGCATATTCATCTGTAATGGTGAATCCACTTACACCATGATTTTATAATTTTTTTTAAACCCCAAGTGAAGGACATACTAACATAACATCATAAAAAGGTGCCGCTATGGTTGAAGAAAAGATTGAGTGAGGTTCCTCAAATATTGGATTGCACCCACAAAACTCCTTGTCTAGGTCAAATTGGAAGGTTTGGGCCACTTCAAGATGGCCTCAACATTTTTGGACAATATGAAGCGCTTCATCTCTTGCCATATGCCCCAAGTAGACAGGTGATTGCTGTGTAAATTTACACTTCTTCTCATTCAAGAGCAACTTGTTCTCCTTGCAAACTTACAAAATTGCTTTCACATGGATTAGATGTTCATTAAAAGTTATTTTAAAAATCAGAATGTCATCCAATTTTATGTTGAGACAAGAGTCTACGAACAGTCTAAGCATATAATCTGTGAGCCTTACAAAATATGAAAGTGTCCTACATAACCCAAAAGGTAGTGCCAACCATTCACACAAATCTTGTCTTGTCTTGAATGCTGATTTGCACGTCCTCCTTAATTCTTGCTTTGGTGATTTCTGGGTTTCATATCTACTTTCGTAAAGTACATAGTATTTTGTAGCTGATTCAAAAGATCATCAGTCAGTGGAAGAGGGTACCTATTATTGATGGTTATATTATTCAGTGCACAAAAATCAATACACATCCTCCAAGAATCATCTTTATAGATACTAAAACAATAGGTGAACCACATGGAAACATACTATGATGGATTATACCTTGTTCTAAAAAAATTTGCACTTATGTTTTTATCTCATTGGCCTTGAGTGGTAATTGCTGATAGAATCCAATCAAATGTATTAGTAAATATATCACATGTCAAAACGTCCTTGAACTGTCGCAACATATCTTCTATTCTCTGATGTTCTTTGATAGTGGACATTTTAAGAGAAGTATTGCATTGCAGAACCTGGTTGTCTTGTTTATTTTTTCAAAGAAGCAAAACAAATTTTCAGTTGCATCAGCAATTCGTTGGTTTGACTAGCAATAATTAAAAAGATTTTGGTGTTTCCTTCATATGATTTGATGTAATGTTTATCCTTTTTCAACAATCGATACTGATTGACCCTTCTTGAGAATATTGTATCTTTCATATACATGTAAGGCTGCCAAATGCTACACCCTAAACTTAAAGAGGCACAACATCTACAATGACTTACCAATTAAATATTTGTTAACAGCAAGCTTTGCCTTGCACTGCTTTGTTACCCTATCTCAACTCCTTGTTTCACCCATCCCAATGAATAAGGATGGTGATGATTAAACACTTCAAAGCCCAATTTGTCCAGCAACTTTTTAAAAATCAGATTTGTTTGAGAGAAAGAACACAAAAAGAGCATCAACTTCAAATTTTCTAATTTGGAATTTGATATTAAAAATGTTTGTGTATTCATTTTTTGTAAAAGTTCCATTGCTGTTCAAACTTCAAACACACCTCTGTGCAGCCTAACATACAAGACCAATCTCTCATCCACCTGGGAGTCACATTTTATCACCTGTCCTTTAGAAGAAGTCATATTTTTCTCATTTTTGTTTTCCCAAGGATGTAATTTAACTCTGGTTACAATTTCCAATATTTCCATCTGCATTGTTATCAACATCACAATGCACACAATGTTTCTTAGTTTTCTTTTTTGCAAAAGTAGTAGTAGTGTCATAACTTTTACCATTTGCTCTTTCTTGGGCATAGAAGTCCCACCTTACTGTTTTTCCTTGCCATTTTGCTGATTTGAAAAGGGATGGGGAACTTTGTCTGTTCCATGCAGGATTGTGGGCATAGGACAAATCACACCAATGTCCTTATGTTTGTTGGTTGTCAGTCCTCTTTATGTGACTATGTGGCCCAGTTATGCACTCCATGAGTATATCATCATTCTTGACATCTCTACCACCCACTTGGATTGTGTTTAAACTTTAGTCTTTTTTTACCATACTTACTTGTGTAGGCGTACACATTTTGACCTTATTTTTGTCTTTGATATTACCAATCAATATATCTGTTCTCTTTATAGTAAATAGGATAAAATTGTCTTCTTATGAAAGTTTTGACTTCAATCCATTTACTTATTGGTGGCAACTTTCTCACATTTAAAGAATAAGCATAACTCTCAAAAACCCAACTTGTCTACCAAATCTTTAAATCAGATTTGTTGGAGAGAGAATAAAAAGGAGCACCAAGTTTAGACTTTCTAATTCGGATTTTGATACGAACCTTTGTCAATTCATTTTTCGTAAGAGTTCCATTGCTGTTCAAAAACACTTATTGCAGACTGATTTACAAAACCAACCTCTCATCTGAGAATTACATTTTATTACTGTCCATTAAAAGAAGTCATAGTTTTCTTATTCTTCTTGCCAAGGGTGTAATGTAACTCTGGTTGCAATCTCCAACAAGTTCCATCTGTATGGTTATCAACATCACAATGCCCGCAATGTTTTTTAGCCTCCTTTGCAAAAGTAGTAGTAGTGCCATACTAATTTTCCATTTGCCCATTCTTGGGCTTAGAAATTGTACCTTCCTGTTTTCCTTGCCATTTTTACTGATTTGAAAAGGGATAGGAACCTTTTTTGTTCAACTCAAGATTGTGGGCTTAGGAACAAACTATATCAATGCCCTTAGGTTTGGTTGTCAAGATTGTCCTCTTTATGTGACTATGTGGCCCACTTATGTATTTCATGAGTATATGATGATCCATGACATCTTACTACCCATTTGGACTGTCTTTGACTTTTTACAATACTTGCCTGTGTAGACCTACACACTTTGACCTTGTTTTTGTCTTTGGTATTGTCAATCAATATATCCATTCTCTTTATAGCAAATAGGATAATCCGATAAAGTTGTCATCTGATCAAAGTTTTGACTTAAACCCATTTACTTATTGGTAGCAATTTTCTCACAGTTGAAGAATAAGCGTAACTCTCAAACCATGTTAAAGCACAATTTCCTAGCGTAAATTTTGCAAAAGAAACTTGTTCCTCTTCACTAAAAGGATGCAAACTGAAGTCTACCTCTAGTTGTGCAAGCCAACGGTCAATTTTTTTTAAATCTACTTCATCTTCCCATGATGAATCTCTATTATGGTGTATGGCACAAGTCATCACTCCTTTTGGTTATATATATGAAGTTCGTGCTCCTTATAAATATTTCTTTGGTTGGCATTTGTGTGTATCTCTCAGCTATCAATGGTTTATCATACCTTTTACATATAAATGAGTTGTGTTTTCATTACATGAATTGCAGGGTAGGATAAATGTATTGTGCTTTCTTTCTATAAACGCCAAAAATCAACTATCTTCAAGCATCACTTTATTTTCTTTGTATTTTTTTTATATTTTAAAACTGTTACTCTATTAAGCAAAATAATAATGCTATAAGATAGGAAAGACCATGCACTCTGGAGCTCTCTAAATATTTTACCCATATCATTTATTAGTATCACATTTTAGTGTCTTTCTTAGCCTTCAAGTTTCCATGTATATTTTAATTTACAGTATTGAATCTCACCCTTTAGATATAGATGAGTTGTATTTTCATTACCTGAATTTCAGGGTAGGGTAAACATTTTGTGCTTTCGTTATGTAGAAATCAAAGATAAACTATCTTGACAAATCACCTTATGTTCTTTGTATTTTTGTATAGTTCTCAACCTGTTTCTCAGTAAGTGAAATAATAGGGTGCTAAAATAGGGGAGAGTGCCTACTCTGGAGATTGCTCAAGCTTAAGAAACCTGTGTTTGAGTTTCTGGGCTGTGAATTTGGACTCATGGGCAGAACATCAGAAGTTCGGTTCATCTAATTAATGATTCAATAGTGATCATAAAGATAATAATGGTGTTGCTGGAGCATTTATTTTCATAAATTATTGAAGTTGATCGTTTAGAAACAGCACAAAGTTCCTTACTCTATTTTTGCCATTTTCTTGAAAGTGTGAAATTATTTTTAGATTATTGAGTGCCAGGGAATTTTAGGAATCAGTATTCCAAAAATGGAAAATTAGAATTATGCAACACATTTTTTAGTAAGTATGAATTCTGTGTCAATAATCCATGCCTCTTTAACTGTGCAGACAGATTTTTCAGTCCTGACCTATAATGAAGACAGTAGTAGAATAATTATTAATTATTAGTCATGTGTACTGTGAGAATTGTTATTATTTTGAAAATTTCCTGGTCTGCTATCACTGTAAAATCAAAATTGAAGTAAGTTTTATAAAAAATTCAAATCCTCTCTACCGTCTTTTTATTTTTGCTCTGACAACTTAGATTAATGATCTGAGGGCATCTGTAGAGGAAGTGAAAGAGTATGGAATCATAACCTACACATTGTCTTGCCGTACTTTAAATAGAAAGTACTTTATCTTTTAATAATTTGAAACCAAACTCACTTGGTTTTCTTGCATTGATTCTTGTAGACACACCTGTCTTACCTCGACCACCTTCAACACATCGCCCTCCACACACAATTGGTGATGAATTCATCAGCAGGTACTTAGCTGATACTTTTCCTATAGTTGTAGCTTATTCACTTGCTGGGCATAAAGAAAGTGATTTCTATTCATAAAATGGAAATATTTGTTAGGTATAGTTGGCTGACAAAGATGCTTGCAGATTTTATCGCAATGCTGGCCTAGTTGCTGGAGGAGTGGCTCGAAACCTGTACCGGGTTGGTAATTATATTAAAGCTAATGTGGATGATATATTATATCCCTACCGTCGACGGCCTAAATAGCCAGCTTGATAATTCTTTGGTCAGATCAGTCTTTTGTACTATGATCTTGTACGAGTCTAAACTGGGTTGTATTTAGTATGGATGCCAGTATTTTTGGAGGACAGGAGTGATTACTTAGGAAAAGTTCATTAATGAGCTTTAAGTTAATATCAGTGATCACTGCCTTTGTTTAAAGTGATTCAATAAAGTTAATATCGGTGATAACTATATGCTGGCAGCAGTTGTGATTCAACTTGTGAAGACTTTCTTTTTGGATTACCATTATTAGACATTAAAGGTCTCTTCTATTACAATTGGCTTAAGTAATCAAATATTAATTGTGCATGCAAGTTTTTTGCTCTTATCTTTTTTGTTTGGGAAAAATTTGTTTATGTCATTTCTTGGCATACAAAAACTAAAGTCGTTGCTATCATTTCTAGTATGTAGCTTTTAAGCTGTAGCAAATATGTGGAATCTATATTGTGCCTCGAGGATCGAAACTTATGATCTCCATTTGGACTAGTTTCAACTCTTTCCATCTGTTTATCTACAAAGACACATTTTTCCTCTAGCTAATGAACAAGCTATTTGAAGTTCAACAATCCATCGACTTTGTTAATTGTGGGTCACCATACTTCTTTCTCTGGTTCATGACAGTTTTGTAAGACACCTCCAAGTCAGTACTTGCACTGTTGCTTTCACTTCCTTTTTCTGCATTCAAAGAGTAACGTGCTTCTTTTCATGCTTTTCTCTTACATTGTTTCTGGTTCGAGTATTCTCTCTCTATTGTCATAATCAGAAATGCCTGGTATTTTAACTTTTGTTCAGTGGTCATTATTGAGGTTGATGCACTCTGCTTTTTAAGAAAAGGAATCATAATGTATAGTTGGAAAGTTAGAAACAGATGCTTAATTGTGTATCACTGTTTCATTGCTGTGAACGTGTTTATGTGGATAATGACAAATGTGCCATGCTTATTCATCTTGGAGTGCAGTTTATGTAATAGTTAAGGCCTGCCAACCAAAGCTTCCTACACCACTTAACTTCAAAAATATTGAAATGATGTAAGTATTCAAACTTCTTGAAGAAAAATACCCACATCTTATGGGAATAATAATTGAAAATCGACTTGAAAAATGTAACCCCATGGAAAGATTTCTCAAGTGGTCTATATAAATCATTATGGACAAATTGTGAATTGTATTTATTTAATTTAATTTTTCACTTTCAAATTTCAATTTGTACATATACAAAAAACACAATTGCAGAAAATATTTTCAAACTCCATGTTTTGCAATCCATGGAGCATATGCATCAAGCAAAAAAATCAACATGATTACACCTATGGTGCTACAATGTAGACAATTGCTATCTAGAGAAAGGTAGGGTTGGGTGTCAATAGGTGGGGAGTGAAGATGAACATTCCCTCATTTTCAAACATATTTCCACATTAGTTAGTTTGATGTTATCATTCACTGTATAGTACTTAAATCAAACTCAACTATAACTAGTTGTTGACTGATGCAAAATTAAATTTCTTCATTTCTAGGCCCAAGAGAACATTATAAATATGCTTTTCTTATCATTGTGATTCGAGGAATACCATAACCCCCGACATGCAAAAAGTATTTGTCTCCAACGTGGATTTCCTTATATCTAGTTACATAATTTTTCATTTTTGAGTCGATCTACAAAATATCTTTCTAGCATTTCTCATATTTATCTATTACAACATTATTGTGATTTCATCAATCTTGTCATCTTTGGCCTTGTGAATTCTCTTTTTGTACAATCTCACAATCTCGAGTCTCATTTGGCTTGACATAGATGTGATATATTTTATTCTTCTAAGATCCTTACAACCTTCAAAAGGATCCCTTTTGCTTATACTACATTTGTTTAACTTAAGTTGGGAAAACCTTGTTTCCTTTGTACTTAGGAGAAAAGTGCCTTTACATCATAATCTTCACACGTATTTCTTTTGAAAACTTTGAAATGAATTGAAGAGAACATTATATGAAAAGAGAGCTCAAAGAATATTCATCACTGTTTTCTTGTTCAAACTCTTACGAGATAGTTCTAGAGTATGTCAATCAAATCAGGTATGCTTAACCACTCATTATCCTCCAACACATATAAAGTATACAAATATCCACAATATACTTATGATTTATTGTTCATCTCATAAAACAAGCTTAAGTTTACAGTCTAAGTTGCATGAGAATTATCAACAATTTGAGTAAGTGCACTCTTCCATCAATTTAGAAATTAATTAGCATCAAGGTCTTTTGATTCGCTTTTACCATTCAACCACTTTGCTAAGTTAGAATGCCGACTTATTTTTAACGAGTGTAATATTATATGGATTCTGATATGAGGATGATCTTCGTTTTTAATTCCATTTCACGGAATATAAGGTGTTGAATTCTTGGTTGTCTATCAACAAGTATTTAGTTGTGAGTCTTTGTGACCATGATTTTATGTAGTTGCTTCTTGAGGTCTCATACTAAGATTTGACCAATTATTAGGGTTTTAATTATACATGAGAAGATGACATTTATGATTGCGAGGGAAAATGGTAGTGGAATTTTTTTTATTTAGTTGGATGATACTTTGCAATCCTAATTAACATAAAGGGGGTAAAATTTTTATTAAACCAAGGAAACGTTACAAAGCAACTCATAGAGAAACAATTTTGTAAACTAATGGGACTTTATTGGAAATTTGAAACCAAATCTTTTCACTTTATTTGAAAGAAGTTGTATAATACTATGAATTCAAATAGAGTTATTGATGCATTGTAGCAATTTAGAATGAAAGTATTGTCAAGTGAATACACATAGGCTTAATAAGAGTATCTCATGTTCGTTTTTCTGTATCTCTCATTTTAAACGAGATCAGTCACAATTATACTATTAATTTGTATTATAAATATTATTTTTTTATTTGATTAAATTTCATTCTTTTCTAATAAAATAAAGCAATTGTTATTTTATAATAAAACATTATAGGAATTAATTCACCTTTATTTTTTCATAAATTGTCATATTTTAGATAATTAATTTTAAAATCATATGTATCTACTTTAAAAAGTGGTTTTGCTATTATATATGTTATTTGTGGAGTGACTATTTATTTATAACTATCCACCCTAACCAATAATATACAATAATAAGATTGAATTATGGGAGAGGTTTCTATAATTACACTATAAAATGTAATCACACACAACACAAACTTACTAAGTCATAAGAGAAAGAACTATGATAATCATAACATATTATTTAAAATAAATGGTACATGAGATTTTTTTTTTTTTTTGAAATGTAATGCAGTTCAAAATTTAATAGTTTTATCAAATGATTAAATTTTGCAGCTCAAAAACAATTCAAATTCAATTTCATTGATTCAATTAACATCCCACCAGCAACATAAATCAAAATTCACTTCAAAAAACAATTATCATACACCACACTTCAATTTAATTTTGGATTCATTCAATCCTTTGGGTATGTCCCTCTGTAATTTATTTTCTATATTCACAATTCTATTTTCTTCAGTTTATTTCCAACCCTGGAAATAAAATTTATTCCCCAACAATTCAATTTTTAACTTCTTGGTTTCCCTATCAAGGAAGCGTGGCCTATGGAAACTAAGCTCTGTTCAATCAAATTTATGTTGTCTGATTTTTCTTTTGTATTTACCAACTTCTAGCTCTCCCAACTGCAACTTGCCTTACTCGATCTGGAAACACTTGAATTTAATTTGCTTACTCTAACCCTTCGCTGCCTTTTATTCACAAGTTTGATTTCCTTTTGTTCTACAACATCTACAAAACCACTGCTAAATTAATTTCAATTGAATTCTCTATTTGTTTCTCTTCCTTCCTCACGGCCTCCCAGCTGCTCTCTTCTCAGATTTTATCTCTTGCGCCCCCTGCCAAGCCGATGTCCCATTCAATTTTTATTTAAATCAGTCCTTTTTCCTGCTGTGCACACTACTATGGTTTTTCTCTATGTAATTTCTGACTGCTGCTCCTCTTGTCCAAGGGCACACTTTCCACTTTCCAGCCCTGGGCTTCAATGTCCCTCCAATTCTATTTCCAAACTTCATTTTTTTTTTCCAATGTCTTCTCATTTTCCTCCTCGCAACGCCCCTTGTCTCTCCAATTTTCAGCAAATAGAAATATAAAATTACATTCTAGAAGACTATATTAAATTAAATTTACAAATTCTTGTCTGACAATTAAATTTGCAAATGTTAGGTGAGCATAGGAATTAATTAATTAATTCAAATTGAACTCCCTAGTTCTCCATCTGGCAAGGGCTATGGATGAGATGAAATTAAATTAAAAGAGCATTAGAGCTCAAATTCTTCAATTTTTGCTTGCAACATCAATATTGAATCAAAACTAAAAAATCTAAAGCAAATGTCAATTGAACAAAACATCTAATATTTTTGGGTGATGAGGATTGCTCTACACCTGGGATGCTCCTCCATCAGACATGTCAGGTAGGAGAAATGTTCCATGAGACTGGAACTCATGAACATTTTTGGAAGCTTCGAATGGTGATCCCATGCTCATTTTTTATCCAAATTTCTTCTTCATTCATCAACTTCTTTTGTCCATTGATCGAAACTTCTTTACTCTTTCACATTCTTTTGTTGCTTATGCTGCAACCTGCACTCACCTCAGTGGTCACCTCTATTTGGTTCTTTCTAATGACTCTCTTCACTCCTTTTTCAACTAATTGGCTGCCCTTTATTCTTTTTCTCTTCCTTGTGCAACTATTGCACCAACTCTTCATCACTTCCCTTGACCTCACTCAAAACTCTCTTCTCATGAACTACTATTGGGTTGCTCCCAACCTTGCCATTGTTTCAACTTGTTCACTAATATGAAAACAAACCAATGAACTATCCCTTCCTTGCTTCTCCTTGTCCTTCAATGGACTCAAATGATATTCCCTTCCACCTTTGTGATGGTATACATATTTGCTCAACCATCATACACAACGTGTCTATCATACTGCCGCAATCTACCCAAAAGGACATGACAAGTGTCCATGGACATCACATCACATGACACCTCATCAATATAATTACCAATCTGAAATTGAACCAAACATTGTTCACTTACCAAAATTTGATGATCCTTTTGCAACCAAGTGACTCGGTAAGGATTTGTATGTCTCGTCTTTTTCAATTGTAGCTTCTCTACCATCCCTTGTGAGACCAAATTATCAGTACTTCTGCTGTCCACAACTACCTTACAACACTTGCCACCTGATTTATACATTGTTTGGAATAAACTTCGCCTTTGTGTTGGCTCAATTGTTCTTTGTCTAGTTTCAAAAGAACTCTATTCAGCATCAATGACTCTCCTTGTTCCGGCTCTTCTACTTGCTTTGGGGAATTCACACTTTTTTCATCAACTTGTGTTGCATAGTTCTTTGCTACACTCTTCCTACAAGAGTCTTGTTGTATTTGAGGACATTCAAAGGCCCTATGTCCAACCTCTCCACATTGGAAACATGTGCCTCCAAATCCCCTTCCTTTACCTCTTCCAGAATAGCCTCTTCCCCTACTGTTTTGACTTTACTTCTCCATGCATGAAGCGTCATTTGCTTCCTCAAAAAATTGTTTTCCTTTGCCATTACCTGTTGGTTCACTTCACATGACAGACCTTCCTCTTTCTCTTGTATTATCTTGGTGTCTTAGCAACAATTTTTCTTCAACTTTCAAGGCAAATCGATATGCCTCTTCCATCGTATGAACTTGCAAAATAGCCAATTCGTCTTGAATGTTAAATCTCAATCCATTTTTATACCTTGAAACCTTTTCAGCATCATCCTCCACACGTCCAACCCAGATATTCAACTTGTAAAATTCCTTGGTATAAGCTTGCACACTTGACTCTTTTTTGCTTCAAATTTTGCAATTTTTGAAACAAACTTACTGGGTAATCCTTCGGCAGAAATTGAGCCTTCAACCTGCATGTGATCCCACCACAATGATGCGCGTCCCTTCAATTTCATGCAAGCAAACTTTACTTGTTTTGGGTCCTCTATCGACTTATAATCGAAATACTTCTCCATTTCTGATATTCAATCAATTAAATCTTCTAGGTTCAAGCTTCCATTGTAACTAGAGGTTTCCACTCTCGGCTTGCTGTTGATCTTTGCCATTGCTTTCAAAAATCTGCTCTGTGCTATATTCTTACCTTCATCTTCTATATCAATTTTGAGGGCTTCTACTTCTTCTTCATCCTCACTGTGATGCCTCTTAGCGTCTCCATGATGACTGCACTATCATTATTTAATGGTCCTCTTTGTCCACGTCCTCGTCCTCGGTATGCCATGTTGGTACCCTCTGCAGTTACAAGTCCTCTCCAATTACCCTAACACCAACTCTCAGGATCTTATTTAATAGTTTTATCAAATGATTAAATTTTGCAGCTCAAAGATAATTCACATTCAATTTCATTGATTCGATTAACATCCCATTGACGACATAAATCAAAAACAAATGGAAGAGTTTGTTTATTCACTTCTTTAATTCATTTACAGGCAACAAACAATTATCCTACACCACACTTCAATTTAATTTTGGATTCATTCAATCCTTTGGGTATTCTCCCTCTGCAATTTATTTTCTATATTCACAATTCTATTTTCTCCAGTTTATTTCCTGTATGAAATTTATTTTGTCTGTTTTTTCTTTTGTATTTACCAACTTTTAGCTCTACCAGCTGCAACTTGCCTTACTCGGTCTGGAAACACTTGAATTTAATTTGCTTACTCTCACCCTTCATTGCCTTTTCCCCTCTGTCTCTCTTTATTCAATTTCCTTTTGCTTCACACCATCTACAAAACCAGTGCTAAATTAATTTCAATTGAAGTCTCTTGAATTTCTTTTCCTCCCTCACGGCCTCCCAACTGCTGTCTTCTTATATTTTGTCTCTTAGCGCTCCCTGACAAGTCAATGTCCCTTTCAATTTTTATTTAAATCACTCCTTTTTCATGCTGTGCACTTCTATGGTTTTTCTCTCTGTAATTTCTGACTGCTGCTCTTCTTGTCCAAGGGCACACTTTCCACTTTCCACAATAGAACTTAGAGGTGTAAGGGGGGTCAATACATGGTCAACTAAGCTTAAGCTCATCTTTAGAGTAGAGAGGAAAAAAGAAGAAGAAGAAGATAAGATAGTTGAAGCCCTACAATATTTGCACAATGCTACCTAAATATTTAGAGATGGGTTTTTGCAAACCACAATGGTGATTTTGCATGTTATATTATTAGTTAGTCTATATAAGTGATATTTTGTTGTTTGCCATTCCCTCTGTTAATGCTCATGGTAGTTAGTCAGCGTGTGGGAAAGCCGAAGTTAGGGTGCTCCACTATGGGCCCCTCTCCCCTATGTGATAAGGAAACAAACATTATTTTTTATTTCTCTTTTTCATCCAGTATTCTTATTATGGATCATCATTGGACTATATAGTATAAAGTAGATTATCATTGAGTATATATGAAGTTCAATTTTTTCACTTTAAGTAGGTTGTTATTGACGATATAGGTACTTTTCATGTATTGCCTTAAGTTATAATTTGCTATCTTAAAGATGTTTTGTCTGAGTCATATACCCATAGTTATATAAGAAGATTAAATTTTTTAATGTATTAACATGTATATAGGATGAGTTGATTTCTCTATATGTTAAACCTCTTGATATACCAAGATTATTTGGAGTTATAAGGAATTTTTAATTGTTGTATAATATGATTTTTATTGTTTTTGTAAATTTTTCTTTTCAATTTTCAAATATTGAGAGGTAATAGTTGTTCTATATGAAAGACAATTCCAAATTTATCTATAGTTTAAAGATATCTAGATAATCATCAACGATATTGTCATTCAACACAATATTAATGGTTACACACAACAAAAATATGACAAGGTCAATTAAAAGGCTAAATTGTTCATCTTGTTTGGTGTTTCATATGAGGTCCAACCTCATATTCAAGTTGCTTCAAGGATTCATGTGATATGCTTTAACAATTTATGAGGCAAAGAATAAGAATCAAATTCTCCATCTCTTGAGCTAACTCCATTGCTCAAGAAAATGCAAAGTAGTGAGGAAATGAAGGTCTTTCTTTGAAAAGTAGTAGAATTGTAGAGATCATGCCAAGTGTTGGGAGAAATCATTTTTAAATAACTCTTGTATCTATTATCTTAAGAGGTTTGCCTCCCACCTATAGATTGTTCGTGACTTGCTTGAGTGTGGCTAGAAAGCCATCATTCAAAGAACTAGTAAATTTGTTTCAATAGGAGGAAGCCATTCAAGAAGAAGTTATAATTACTAAGAATTAGGCACTATGATAACTCAAAGAGGCAAGAAACTAGTCAATTAGGGTGGTTCTTCTAGAAATTAGAAGTAGGAGGATCAAAATCACTTATAGGAGAAGTGTTTTACTTGTAATAGTTTGCTATAGGAGTGATGGAAAAACTCCTAAAATGAGGTTTCCAAGTAGAATAAGTTGTGACAAACATCTCACCGAGACACGAAGCATAATCCTCGATGAAAAAGAAGCCGCCCAAGCAATGTAGCAATGTTGTTGAGGCTAGTGATTCAAAATAGATGACTATAATAAGATGTTAGAAGAGTTATCTCCCCATTATAGAGAGGGAGGAGAGGGACGAGGCTTATAAACAATAGACTATGATCTTACTAAGCTCTTCCCTTACATGCCCTCATATGAGACCTAAAAAGGAGTCTGAGAAAAATGGTCAATTGATAAGGAAACACAAGTGAGGGAAATTTTGAAGGCCCTATTGATATGAAAGTGAACTCTTTACCTACACAAGTAGATTTAGTTGATATTCAGTCTTGGTCTAGATGTTATGCTATCCAGACAAAAATATTCCTCTACTTGTCAACTAGTGTGCAATGTGGATTAATGCCTCTTTTGACACATGATTGGACAAAGGTTTGTGTCTTTAGATGATTCATCTTCCAACATGAAAGTGACTTTTGGTAATGTTATTACATAGTATATATGGCATTAGTGATCCTTCCACATTTCCATAGACATAATTGTTGACTCATAAAGATTCTCCATGTAATAATGATAACAACGAATCTTCTATCTGTTAGCTTGTGAAGGCTTGGTATGATAGACCAAGGACATGCCACATTCTTATGCAATTGGATGTTGATTGGTAGTACCCTTGCCTTGTGACATGGATGCATACATTGTCCCATAGAGCCGTAGAGCTACCACAATCACATTCCTTGTCTTATCTCTTGCACCCTCATCTTTGTTGCTATTGGATTTTGTTTCTAATGAGAGACCAAGATATTTCCATGTGCGTGTGATTGGATGATACCTTGGTTGCATGTATCCATACTCATATTGTACACTTACTTGTGACATATGTATGCTATGTGATTTAGTTTACACCTTATGCCTATTTATTGGTGATGTTTCCCCCTTAGGCATGTTTATGCTGTGATGGTTTATCATATCTATTTGGAATATCTATACTATGTTGGTTGATCATGATTATTGGCATGTGTGTGAGCCATACTCTCCTTATTTTGTGTGAGTGTGTGTGCTTGTGCCCAAGTGGCTATCTCCTAACATAGTGGGATGAACCTATGGGTACCACATAGTTGGGTGAAGCTAAACCACCATTGGGGATTAACAAACTTGGAGGATTCTTCATCATTTGAAAATTATTCTTTGAGCTTTAGAAAATTCATTAAATATTTCAACTGTTTGGAAAATGATTAATTTTTTTTATTTTACCACCTTTAGAAAAGAAAATGAATTATTTAACTTAATTGCCAAATGCATTTTTTGGAAATAAAAATAAAGAAATAGAAATATATGGAAAAAGATAAAAAGGAAAAATAAAATAAAATAAATGAGATGAAATTAGAAGTGAAAAAGTGATAAAAAGGAAAAAGACTTAAGCCTTTTATTTCATTCTCTCCTTTTGGCATTTTGGCCAAACCACAAAACCCTCTCCCCCGAAAATGGAAAAATATGGATTTGCATGGAGATTATGGATGGAATGACTTGAATTTGGATTCAAATTGATGGTTCTTGGTATGGGATTTCTTGGGAGTGGAAATTCAACTGCATGTGTGAGTGAATTGTTCTTGAGAAGGCTTTTTTCCATAATTTTAAAGTTTGAAAAGAGGTATTTCTTTATTTAATTTGGTATTCAAAATGAAATATTTTCCTTGTGCCATGCCCACATTAGGAGGTTGCATATGACATCTTGCTAGATAGAAGTGAATTTGGAACCAAAATTCATAATTTAGAATATTTAATTTTTGAAAAATGTCAATTTTGAGCAAAAATCAAAGTTTTTCTCATCTCATGTCATTTCCACACTTTTTATTTAGTCACTTTTTTAACTTCTTAGACCAAAATCATACTTTTGTTACTCGAGTGCCAATTTTACACTTTTCTCAAACTTCCATTTTTCCAAAATTTTCACCTTGTAAAACAAGATTGTGTTTATACTTGAATGTCATCTTTGAAATTTTATAAATTTTTATTTTACATCTACCAAAATCACACTTTCACTCCTCATACACAGTTTCTACAAATTTAGGTTTTATCGACAAAAATGACATCTCATGATAAAAATATCATTTTGGACCAAAATCACACTTTCACTATCTTCATGTTATTTCCAAATTTGATCTTTAAGCCTCTTCAACACTCATCAACCACTTTTATAGTTTTTCTAATTTTCACCAAGTTAGATTAAAATTGTATTTTTTAGACTTGGTTGTCTTTTTGTCTTTTTCTTTTTTTGTCCATTTTTCATGATTGAAAATTTTGAATTTTTTTTACCACTTGAAAATTTTGACTTTGTAGGCTAAAATTGTATTTGTTGGTGTTTCAATTCATACCTCTGGAGTGTGTATTGGAAATAGACAGCTATGCATAGATAAACTGCTCTTCAAATTTGTAGGGGAAGCTCCCTCTTTGCTGATATGTGCAAAAAGTAAAGTAATCTAAGTTCCTATTTTTTTCACTCAACTGGTAAAGGCACAAGGTTATAAAAGAAAATATGTTGCAGCTAAGGTTTTCTCTGGTTTCTGCAGATCTTAACTACAAGTAATTTAGAGTGAGAGGATCTAGGAGCAATTGGGAATGGTTGGATCACTTAGACAAACTATCTCTTAGAATGCAACCGAAGGCTCATTGCTCTTTCAAATTTATGCTGAAATAAAGTTTATACAAGTAAACACTCAAACGGTAAGCTAAATCTCAGGATTCCCAGGGAGGTGAAGCACTTTGTCTGAGGTGTAGGCTGAAAAGAAGATTACTAGAAACAACATTAAATGATAATCTTCATCTCTAAATTCCCAAGGAGGTGAAGCACTCTATCCGAGGTGTAGATCAAAAGAAAGATTATTTAAACAACAAACATGAAAGACTTTCAGAATTTTGGATCAAAGGTACATTGCTCTCCTGACTTTATTATCTCAACTTCAATCAAAGATTACACTAGCACATATGGGACAAAATATTGCATGATGAAACAAACACACAATAGACAATCAAACCAGCTTTATAACATGACATTAAACAATAAACTGAACAAGGATTTGCATGATGAAACAAACATACAATCCTGTTCTTACACAATGTGAACCAATATTGAATAGCAATATTGCAGGCGAAAGTGGCACATCAATTTGTTATCACGAGAAAAAGTTAAAATACAATGAGCAAGGTGCTCTTATTTATATAATCTCAAAGGAGTAGGAAACCCTAAAATCTCCTTGAGTTAACATTCTAATGTACCCAAACCAAATCTTTTGCTTCATTAAGGCATTTTGCTTAAAATGGTTTAAACCTTGTAAAATGATGTCAAAACATAGTTTTTGGGCAATTCAAGTATGTACTTTGGGTCAATTTGATGTTAGGAAGATACTGGAAAAATTTGAAAAAAATGAAAATTAGGGTTTCTAGACCCCTATTTTTAGGTCAAAAACCCTAAAAATTGAAACTTGTTAGAATTGACAAAAAATGGTTTTGATTGGCTTATTTCACTTCACGATCACAATGGTGAAGTCGGTTTTAGCTGAAACTCAGTTTAATTCTAGTGGGTAGTTTTTTCTTTTTTCAGATGGAAAGCTAGGAGCTCTGAGGTCATCAATGGTAGACGGCTAGAGACTAGGTGTTGAAATCTAAGCCTAAAACGCTCAAATGAAGAATCTCTGGTGAGATAAGTTCTAAAAGATGCTTCGTCTCGGAGGAGATTTTTCTTTGGGATGAAAATCATCAAAAAATTTCCAACTCTAGAGCAAAAGAGCCCCTGGAGGCCAAGGGCTCTCTAGGTTTCAAGGGCCCAAATCAACTTTTCAGGATTTTTCACTTCCAAGAGGTCTTCTCCGGAATCCTATCAGCTTCGTGATGAGCCTTCCAGCCAGTCCAACCAATCTATCTAATGCTCGAATTTGCAGATTGAATGAAGAATCAACAAGTTTGAAAAATGGCTAAGTCTGGAAATAAAAGAGCGCTTGGAGGCCAGGGGCTCCCAAAAATTCAAGGCATCAGATGTCATTTTTTGCATTGGCTATCTCCAGGATGATCTTCTCAGCTTCAGCCCAGCTTCGCAATGGATCTGTTAGCTAGTTCACGGGACTTATCAAATGGTAGCAGTGGTTGAGCAAATGGACACATAAAACGAAGGTTGGACTGAAGATCACCAAGGAAAAAGCGCCCTTGCTAACCAGGGGCACCCATAATTTTGGGTAACTAGATGTGGTTTTTAGAGGTTATCTTCTCCAAGGCATCGACTCAACATCCTGTCAGCTTTGCGATGAATCCAGTTACAAGTCTACGGGACCTGTCCAACACCCGATATGGGAGATTGAATGAGAAATAGGGAGATGAAAAGATGACTCACTGGAAGGAAAAGTGCACCTCCTAGCCAAGGGATACCATCTTTTTGAGGGACCAGATGAAGGTTTCTGACCAAATGATACCTATGATGTTTGTCTCAGATTTGATCAAGCTTCGCAATGCATCCGTCAGTGGGTGAATTTGAGTTGCTGAATTGCCAGAAATCAGAGGTCGAACATGAGGTTTAATCATGGTCAAAATGTCAAGGAAAAAGACAAAAGTGCCCCTAGAGGCTAGGGGCGCCCAAGGTTTTGGAGCCTTGAATGCAATCTTTTTGGTGATCTTAGGTATTCATCATGTCTGTGTTGCTTCCAGCTTTCCGTTGCATACCTTAGCCGGGTCAGAAGACAAGTAAGCAGCCTACAACCAGGGTTAAGTGTGATTTTAGCCAATTGAAAAAATGGTTCTCTGGGATTAAAAGCGCCCCTGGAGGCCAGGGGTGCCCTTTTTTTAACCCAGCAGATGATGTTTTTTGGAAAAATGTTCTCCAAGAGCTCTTGTGCAGAACAGAGCCAACTCCGCAGTGAGCTTGCTTGTCAGTTTTGAAGTTTTGTTGAACGTCGAGGAATGCGAGATGAAAGGAGGTCAAAATCACCTTCAAAATGATGAAAATTTGTCTGTCTGAAGCCAAAAGCGCCCTTGGAGGCCAAGGGTGCCCTGAATTTTGAAACCTCAGATCTCAGAATTAGGCCTCGTAGCCTCAAGGAGTTTCTTGTTAGTTTTGATCCTGCTCTTCAATGAAACTGTTAGCTAGTCTTTTGGACATGTCAGTCAATCAGAATCAGTGGTCAAACATTGGCTCTGGTGAGGTTTGTGAAATTAAATTTTCAAGAAAATTTCTAAATCTAGAAAGTGACGCCTAGAGTCAAAGTTTGACTTTTTGACTCAAGTGCATGTAAGCGCCCTATAATGGTGGAGTTTGTGAACTGAACTTAAATATTATTTAATGTTTAGTAATTCGACTTCAACTAAACTTAATTTTGCTTGCAAAAGGGGTGACTTATTTTTGCATGTATTGTTAACTAAATTTGGTCCAATCAGAAGCTAGCGCTCTATTTAGGGCGAATTTTTCATCAGTTAACTCAGTTTTGGGGGTCTAATCAAAGGGTGTCATACATTTTTGAGGCCCAATCAAGGTGGCGCATAAATGCATGCAAATTATGACAACTTTAGACTTAAATTAATTTATTTAAGTCATATTGGCATCCATTATTCTCATAATAGGTGCAAGCAAACACAATTTTCTTAAGCAAACGAAGATCTGAAGGTACTTTAAGTAATATATTTCAGTGTTCTTCGCAGTGCTAGGTCCAAATTGTTTAGAAGATACATTTTCCAAACTTCATTTTTCGAGTGCATGCAGACTTCATTAGATCCAGTTCAAGCATAGATGACTTTTTCAAAGGCAAAATAATTTCTATTCTTCTATTCTTGTCTTAGGTTTTCTATCGCATGTCAAAGTAAACAACAAAATTTTCAAAATCTGATCATCTGGGTTCACATATTTTAGCAATAGCAACAAAACCATGTCTTACATTTTTTCGAGAAAATTGCCCCGCTGCTTTTAATCTAAAAGCACTAGGCTTTTTTTCGAAGATTCCGTTGCATGTGGGTCAAAAACACATAATTTCCAAAATCGAATCATTTAGGTTGCCTTAGAATTCCATTGCCTACAAAACCCATGTTCTAGATTTTCTTGGGAAAAATTGCCCTGGGAAGCTCTAGAACCCCTATAGTTCTCGACTGAAAAGTCTTCGCATGTCAAGCTAAACGGTGCTTTTTCATAATTCTGACGTTGAGGGTTGTCTTAGAATCACTT